>JAUMTR010000027.1:1885788-1896837 GCA_032270685.1 Microctenopoma stevenorrisi | reverse complement strand
CAAGCTCCTCTCCTGTGGAACCAGCTCCCAGTTAAAGTTCGGGAGGCAGACACCCTCGCTAGCTTTAAGATTAGACTCAAAACTTTCCTTTTTGATAAAGCTTATAGTTAGAGATGGATCAGGTGACTCTAAACTATCTCTTAGTCATGCTGTTGTGTTTAGTCTGCTAGGGGGACTTTTCTGACACACTAAGCTCATATTATCCTTCTTTGTCTCTGTCCACTCCTATGCCTCATTACATGTTGTTAACTTTGTTCTTCTATGAATAAGATGGAAACTCATCTTTGCAACCAAGCACCAACTGAGAGAAGAGCTCAGAAGTGGAATAATCAAAATAGTTGCTGATTATTGTTAAATCACAGTAAATCTGTATCCCACTACCTTGCGATCATATGGCTCCCCTCTGAGCATCTCAGGGGCCATCCAAAAGGCTGAGCCCACCAGTGAGAGCTTCCTGCCGGGGTCCTTAGCTGGCAGTTCCACCACCTCCCTGGCCAGGCCAAAGTCTGTCACCAGGGCCTCTCGCCCACGAGACGTCACTCGGATCAGACAGTTCTAAAGAAACACAAATGGTTGATGCAAAAAAGAATAAATATAGTACAGGTTAATCCATCTGCCATATGATCATTTGTCTCCAGGTGGCAGTGTACAGCAGACAGCATCAACAGTCCACTTTATCTTGAATTTAAAAAAAGACCTGATGTTTGAGTGTGCATGTCTTTCCTGGAACACAGTGAATGTTCAGCTGCCAGACAAACAGTCTCCACTCATCGCCCCTATTCACACAAAATTATTTCCTTGCACTACGTGTGAAAAGACTTGTTACACAACAGACTCAGAAATACGATTTATATTTAAAAATCGAATAATTTCTAAGCCTCACGGCTGGTTAGTTAGTTTACAGGCTAAAAGCTGTGATGAGTAGTTGCATAACAACAGTGGGCGGCTGGGAGTGTGTGTTTGAGTTTCTATGTGTGTAATAATTGTATGTGATGTCTAAAATTCTCAGTCATCCAGGTGAAGTTATCGAGAAGTTGAGTCATGGCAACTTTGTATGGTCGACCTAACAAGAAGGATCTCCAGTTGAAATGACTCAACTTCCAGATTTAGGTTAGGGACATTACTGCAAGTGGATAAATGTGTATTGCTAACTCTACAAAACACATGGGTCAAATAGAAAACAAATACTTTAAAAAACAGTCTGTGTGCTTTCATGTCTATAAAAAGTTAGTGAGTTTCCATCTCTGTTAGTAATTGTAATGGTGTGTGTTTGTGTGAGTGTTTGTATAAGTGACGTCTCTTTGCATCTGTCTCCCATTGCATCAGAAGTGTTTTCCAGTCAGTAGACTATCATTAAGAGGCTCCCTTGGGAAAAAAGTACGTTACTACTAACTTTAGCATTGGCCCCTCATCTCTCTGCCAAGGACAGAAACAGTGAAGAGAATAAAAATGGAAAGCCCTTGTGGAAAAAGAAAAATGCACCTAGTAAGTTCTTGTTGAAGGGACAAATATTCAGCACCTTCAACTTTGATTCAAAATAACATGCCGTGACTGAGACATATTCAAAATGGTTACATTAGTTCAGAGGTTTGGAATGTGCTGCATTTTGGACGTCAAGCTACAGGGTGCAGTAATTCAATGTAATCCCAAATTTAACGAGCTAAAGAGTCTTTTCGGCTGGGACAGCTACCCTGACATTATCCTGGTGGTTATGTTGATAATCATTTCCTTCTCCACAATGCCAAACCATCCTGGGCCAGAGGCTGCGAAGAAGCCACAGATTGTCATCATCCATCTACCATACTTCACCAACGGGATGATTCCACATTGGTTTGCAGTTCCTGTTTTACACCGTGTATACTGGTGCAAACAACTCGACCTTAGCTTTTATCATTCGTTCAAGTGGTCTTCTGCAAATGTCAGGTGTGCTTAAGTTTTGGAGGGTAGCGCTGAGCCGTTTGCAAAAGGCTGCGGGGTGTATGTAATATAAAAATGTGCAGCAGGTCTGTCCCAGATTACTGCACCTCCGTTCTTCCCGTTCAGCACTGTCCTGACCAACTGTGTTGATGTTCACCATTGTGGTGCTCTGTGGTGATGGCATCTGCTGAGTCAGTGCGATCACATCAAATTAGTACCAAAGAAAAACAACAGGACTGACCAAAAAAAAGGTTATTCGCAAGACCTGGTGTCAAATGTTTGCTACAATATGTAGGAATACAACAAAACTGCGAGCACTACGGGTAGCTCAGTCTAGAAGACAGCTAAAGCTCCTGCCAATGAGTCTAGTAGCAAGCAACAGTCTCAGAATTCCTTGTGACTGTTACACTACGTAACCAAGCAAGCAGAAATAACCCATTAACTTTTAGGTAGGAATTAGGTATTTCTCCTAGCACCAGGAAATGGTCTCACGATTGCTGTAGCACTGACATGGGTCTAGCAGCTGTCCAAACAAAGCATCAATAAAGTATTAAAATTATTACTAGAACTCACAGAGTCTTAGTTATCAATAAGTATAATAAATATTCCCGAGAACAGTGTTAGGCGTATGTCCAGTAAACATGGATCAGTGTAATGAATTAATCCAGATTCTGTAGCCAGAGCATGACGTAAATAAGCTTTGGCTTGAATCAAATGAGTTGCCTCAGGGTGAATGAGGAGAAGGGACCTGGAGTTGGGAAAAGGGCATCTTTTGTAAAACGTGTAAAAACGTGGTTAGCAACTACCTATTAACATGACAATAGTGACTGTCGGGCTGCCTTGTCGCTTTGCATTGCTGAGCCTTTCTTCTATAAAGCCTGGCAACGAGAGAAGACTCACACTATTAGACAAATGTTGGTATTTGGTATTGGTATTTAAATATTTTAAATAATTTAAGTCATTGAACAAGCCTAAAATCTTGCAACGATTTCCCTACAGGACAGGGCTGACGCATCTGGGAGTTAAAGAGGATATAAACCAACAGGGAGAACCTCAGCTCATTTAACTTTTAGTCTGTCATCTGTACGAGATTAAAAATAGTCGAACTTGTCCTTTACCTCTCCACCAGGCGAAGTGGCTTTACATCTGGAAGTGATATTTTAAACTGAAACAAATGTAGAGAGAGGATTTTCACACACTAGAAAAGCCTGCACACGGCTCAACCACAACGCCAAAAGAGACACGTCTTGTTTAGTCCAGTGGTAGGTGATCTGATGTCATCTGGGCGGAGCCTTTTTCAAGTCAAACAGACTGAATCAGAAGGTTTGTTGCATCCCGTCGATCATCAGGGTGTCCCACATTTTGAATTTATAACGTGCTGAATTAATCTAAATTTACAGATGGTTCAGAGTAGTTTTAAATTGCAAACCAGCTCCTTTTGTGTTGACCTAAAGTGCCATGTCAGTACGTCACTACATACGGTGTGTACATACCCGCCTCTACGTTTCAACACCAAGCGTCACAATATCTCAGTAGCTCTCTACTGGTGGTCTTACATTTTGTTTAATGACAGGAGGAATGCACTGGAGCATAAATACGTAGTAAAGGGACAGTAGATCTTACCTTGGAGTTGAGGTCTCTGTGGTAAATGTTTTTGTAGTGCAGGTAGATCATTCCTCTGCTTATGTCACAGGCCAAGTCGACCTTCTCTCTCCAGCACAGGGGAACATCTTTCCTGGCTAGAAGCTCCTCTAGACAGCCACCATTTACATACTAAAACAGCCAAAATAAAAGTTTCTATTAATGATGTGGATGCTGACACGATCTGTGTGCCTGCGCTGTCTGTCATGTTTTTCATTCATCGTCTGCGTTGGTTTCCCTGTTTGCTCTGTCTTCCTGACGACTTTTCCCCTGTCCGCCCTTGTATTGCTCTGGACAATGTTTCCTGTACATTAATGTAAGTTTAGTTACTTGTCTCCTGACCTTGCTCAGCATGTTAATGCCCTTTGTCCAGTTTGTGTTCATTGTTATCTGAGTGTTTTGCCTCCGTTTAAAGTGTTTCTGTTTAGGTTGGGTTCGCCATCTTGTGTAAACCCTGACAGCTGCATAATATTTAATATTATGTGCAATTTCCCGTTAGTCTGAAGTGATGACTAACCTCATTGTGAAAGGATCAAAGGTTCACAATCACAGCAAATACTGCTGTACCCAGCTCTGCTTATACAGTAAACACCTGACTCAACTGATCATTTCTTCATCACTATCACCTCCCATCAGCGTAATCTGTTGTCTTTGCACAGTCCGAATAAAGCCAATGACTCACACAAAGAAAAAGAAACTCACCTCTAGGATTGGATAAAGTTTGTCATCTTTCACACAGATTCCCAGATATCTAGAATATGAGGAAATACACGCCGTTACTATTTCACCTTTTTATTCCAGTTGAGCTGAGTTTGTCACGTGAACCACTAGTCTAACTAATAGTATTTCTGGCAGCAGGACAGTGTATGTGAGACTGAGTCTCAATAAACTACAGTGTGTGTTCATGGTCATCATGAAACATGTCCCTCACCACAGCACTGAGGCTTACTGACATGTTCTAAAGCATCACTGAGCAACATCTTATTTTACATGTCATCAACTGCAAATGAGTTGATGCATGAAACCTGTAGGCTGTGGGTCTAGTTTTTCCGTGTGTCCTGCGTCGTTAGCCCTGGTTGGGCCTCTTTCGGCCAGCTGAATTGGCTGAGGACCCGTTTGCAAATCAATGCACAAGAAGAAACATGGACGTGACGAAAGCAAAAGACCGAGCTACAAGCTGACAACATCAGTGGCATACTTATCAGACATTACGTGAACAACGTGAACAGCTAAAAACCGTGTGAGATGAGTGAGAGTGGTGTTCTTTATGGTCAGACTACCACCACTTGCTGGGATGGAGATGGAGAGATGCTTATTTCTTCTCACACAGCCACTAACTCTGCACAATCTCGTTGTATAGTATGTCCTAATGTTTTCTTTGCAGTGTGTAGTTCGGTGTGTATATGTTTTTAGGCAGTCTATTCCATAAAATGACACCTGCCTATTGGGGATCTACTATCACATACTATGATAATGAACCAAATGACTGCTGTGTGTAGGCAATGCTAACATGATTCTGTGAGGTTGGGACCTCCTGAATATTTCACTTTGTATACAATGTAAAGGTTTGTGCAACATATATAGTGGTCTCATCAGCACTGCAGGGGTTTTAATTCTCTTCACAGTTAATGGTAACAACAATGTTTGTTTTGCTTACAAAAACGATGTGCAAAATTAAATTTGTCTTAGCACAGAGGGGGCAGGGAGGGCAGGAGAGAGTGGAAAGGGATGCATTATACATCAGAAGAAAGGAAATATTTACTGTAAAAACTATCTTGGAACCCACAGTTTCCTGATAAATAAGCACATGCGACAAAGTGAACATGATTAAACCCAGCTACAATGATTACATGGCCCCAATAAGCTCTTCCTCCACCACAGCGTGTACTGTAAATAAAGCTAGAGGATGCACACGTAGGAGCACTGATGAAATAGGCGCCAAGAGAAACACCGGTGTGTTGATATCAACAGGGAATAATGGAAAAATGCTCTGTTTGCCTCCAAACACTGTTATCCACGGGTGGAATTCTTGTAGCTGTCAGCATATGAATGCTCCCACCAACTGCAGCTCGCAGGTGGGACCAACAGGTTGGACCGAAACACAGAATTCCTGGAGGCAGGGGAGTGAGACCTCGATGTGGAATGTTGTCAGAGGTAGAACTGCTCTAAAGGGTCAGCGGTGAAAACAAGCACATACCTGAGAAACAAGTGATAAGGTAGAAGATATGTAAAATGAGACTGCTCACTTTTACCCTGTGGGATGTTTGTACAGAGCAAAATGTTTTGTGTCCTTTATGTAAGAACAAACACAATGAATCCATCCCTGTATGTTTATGGAACAGGAAACTAAGACACATTAGACTCTGGACGTGGTGGGATTATTGATGAGTTAAAGCTAAATCAGGGGACACTTGATCTGTACCTAAGATCTCTGTCTCCCCCTCTCCCCCTGCCCCCCACTCAGTTGTTACAGGGTGTTTTTCTTGCTTTATCATTCAGCTTCCGCCACAGCCTCCGTGATGCAATCATCTCACAGCTGTCCGTTTTTTACTGTGCCTCTCTCTCTGCCTCTGTCAGCTGTCAGTTTACTGGGTGTGATTCAGCCCTCCTCCACCCTGTTCCACCACCTACTCCTTGCTCAGCGTTCTACAAGTCTTCTTCTATCATCATTAGTTTAAAGATCAAATCTGCTAATTTTGGTTTAATTGAGAGCACTGCATTTGTAAAAAGGCTTCAGGGACAAATAGTAGTGCATGTATAAAATGAATCCAGTGATATATGTTTCTATAACGACGTCATTTGGTTCGGTGTGTGAGCAGGTGGGTGTGTACCAGGTACTGAGCACACTATCAGCAGAGCTGCACTCTGATAAATGTGCTGCTGTGACCTTGCTAAACAGCTAAAATGAGATTGATTAGGCAAACATTGCGTCTGCAAGGCTTCCCACCTTATGTAACCGCAGTGAATTACTGGGCCTGTGTTAGACAGCACCGAGGTCTCATTTCAGTGTGGCTGTTACAACATGATGCAACAGTTGATGTAAGTCACCTTCACAGGTTGGTGTATCACAACAGATCTGGGACCAAACACACTGAAAGGGTTGTGTGCATCTGGTACATGCACAAAGCATGTTAAAGTCGTTTATTCAGTTACCCGAGTAAGTACCAAGGCGTTTCAAAGGCACAGCCATTACACTGTTCTATAACCATGTAGCCACAAATACTGCTGCCACAGTACGAGAGGAGAAGTTGAGATGTAGAGGGGGGAAAGAGTGGCAGCGAGAGTGAGATGTGTGGGAAGGTGTAAAGTCTGCTTAGCCTGCGCATGTTGGGAGGGAAACCCTGAAGCTCTTTCTTTTGCTGTAGAACCATTTAGCTCGTTGTGCAAAGCAGAGAGGTGGGACATCAGTGGACTGTTACCTAACGATGTTGGGGTGGGAGAGTTTCTGCAGAAGGCTAATCTCTCGTATGATGCTGTCTTGGTCCACGTCGTTTTTGTAGATCTTCACCACCATCACCTTCCGATTAGTGATGTGCATCACCTGAAAGACATCCGTGTCTGTTAGTAAAAGTATGGACAGAGGCAACGGGGACGCTAGTTGAGATAGAGTAGAAACCAATGTATCTTTTCTACTCGTATTGTGTCAACACAAGACTTTTGTAATTATTTGTCTATCCTGTGGATAGACAAATAATTACAAAATCTTTTTCACACTAGGAGTTATGCAAGCTGGGGATGAGTATCGCGCCTCCCTAGTCTCCAAAGCTGGTGGGACAATCACAGAATGGCCAGAATGTCCCAATTAGTGTCTGAAACAAAGCAACCTTTGATGGCAGCTCATACGTAGGCTGGCAGCAAGGCAAAACAAGGGGAGGAAAGGAGGAATACCTTATAGACTTTGGAGAAGAAGCCACTCCCAATTAGCTCAGCAGTAAAGTTTTCCCAGAACTCTAGCTTCCGAACAGCGGTGCGGAGCTTCTGCCAACGGTCCACATGGTAGTACTTGTCCGAGGACTCGCCTAACAAGGTGGGACTGGAGGGCTCTGAGGACACATCCACATCACACATCCTGGAGATGTCCACTAGGAAAGGGAGACAATAATTAGAGACGTTCCAAATAGTGTCAGATACACGATAAAGGGTTGGCATCAGCTAAAACTCTTCTGGTCCTTCCTTCTCTGCTCCTCATGTAGAAAAGCAAGGGGCGGGGAGGGTGGCTTTCGCTTCAGGCGGTTGTGGTTTTGCTTAAATGTAAATTAACACGGTAATTGTTGTTCTCCATTAAGACAGACTACAATCAATCTCACTCCTTAAACAAGTGCAGCGAGTCCCTGAACCCACCTATAAAACAATGTGGCAGTCACACAATAAGAGCTGCTGTGCTGCCTGATCAGACTTACTGTATATGCTGCATGATTCATCTGGACACTCTCATAGTGACCAGGTCGCTGATCTGAGTGGACTCATTCATTGTTTACCTTTAGCTGTCAGATCACCAGGACAGAATAATGCAACTAGAATATAATCAACAGCTCTTTAATGACCATTTCTGTAACTTTGCAACACACCCGAAACACCCACATCTGTCATTTTTCTCTGTGTGTCTGTGTGAACTAAAGTGGGTTTCTGTTCCCTTACACATTGTGAACGAGGCCTTGGATGAAAGAGCAGCTCACAAAAGGTCTAGTTTCACTTTGCCACTTACTAGGTGCATGAATTAGAGGAATTGCTTTCACTTTACTCAGTGAAACAAAGACTGTGTATAATGTGAGGCTTCAAATAGAGGCTGAACCTTTGCAGAGGGGTCAGGTGAGATGCTTGTTCTCAAGATACAATAATACAGAACAGGTGTCTGTGAAATAAGAGAGCGTGAAGGTAGAGGTTGTATGGTCAGGGGGAATCTTTTGATCACTTAGGAAGTTAGATTTCTAATCATAATAATGATTCTTTCTCAGCAAATCCCATAAACATTGTTCAGTATTTGGACTTGCTGTAAAAGTTGATTCAACGCCTGCTCTCTGTTCTACCCAGAGAGGGTAACCATGCCATAATTTCAGCCAAAGAGTATTGCTACGACAACAGTGAAGGTCAAAGTTAGTTTTTTCCATGACAACAGCCTCTCTCTCTCTCTCTCTCACACACACACAGTTGGCAGGGTTCTGACAATGAGTGGAATCAATCCGGGCTATTCAGCCTGCTGTTGTTCGTGCGGCTGCAGCACCAGCACTGCTACAGAGAACGCTCACAGTGCAGCCCTATCATCTAGCTGTCACTCTATTCACACTGGCTGTCTTGCTACTGTCTCCAGCCCTCACACATCCACTGCCTCTACCCTGCAGAGAAAAGTGAAGTTTTTACACCCAACTTTAGAAGCAGAGAAAATGTTCTTTTAATGATGTCATATATCACACAGTACTACTGAGCAACTACTTAGACCAAGTGGTTAAGAGCAACTCAAATAACATTTAAACTACATAGGCCACGGAAATAAAAACAAATAAGACACAGACAGCACACGGGCTTAGTGATTTAGGATGTGATTTGAGATGGGACAGTCTGACCTGCTCATTCTGAGTATGAAGCTCTTTCTTTCTCATAACTAACAGAATACACCAAAATGTCTGAATTTTTTCTTTTTAGGGTGGCATGCGAGCTCAGCTCCCCCAGAGGACCAAGAAAGTATCAATTATTATTATTTGATAGTATTTTAAAAAATAGCATGAAATAACTCATTCAAACAAACCTCTAAGTGTTCCAGGTTACTGGACAGAAAAAGTGCAGTATTTTGTTTTGTACTAGATGTAAATGGGTAGAACAGGTAACAAAAAACGAAGAATGTAACAAGGCGCTGAATACTTTCTCAGATGTTCCTCTAGGCTTATTTGTGCCTTACAGGTGTAACCAGTTGTGAGTTTGTGAGGCAGACAGAGCATGTGAGCAGAGCAGCATGGGACCCTGGATAGTTTAGTATTAAGACAGACAATTACAGTACTAAACTCACTATTGACCAGCAGCATACAGGAAGTCAGAGGACAGGTTAAAATACTAAACGCTCTATGCACATGGATGCTGAGATGAAATAGTTAGAAGCCTTACAGTAACAAACCACTTAATTATGATGCTACTGAACATTTGAACATTAAACAGTGAAGCACAACAACACATTTTCCTCAGACTGTAGCACTGCTGGGCAGCTTGTTCGTTTTTGCCATTTGGAGATCCAGTGTGCCAAAAGCAGATACTTTCC
Organism: Microctenopoma stevenorrisi; assembly: GCA_032270685.1. Lineage (NCBI taxonomy): Eukaryota > Metazoa > Chordata > Actinopteri > Anabantiformes > Anabantidae > Microctenopoma > Microctenopoma stevenorrisi. Next base: position 1,887,032 of record JAUMTR010000027.1, on the reverse strand, counting down.
CACTACTGACTCTGTAGAAATCTTTAAAGAGCATTTCACATTTCACTTATTGTACTATGGCCAAATAACTAGCAGAGGACACACAACTTCATGTTTCCAGTGGGATAGATAGTTAGGGGAACTGGCATTTGTTTAGTTTAGTTCATGTCTGTAACAAACACACCACGTTCACCAGGGAGGACGTGAAACAGGACAGCTGTAAATGTGGATGTATGTGTCCCACAAAGCCACACATACAGATCAGTATCTGATCAGTATATGACTCTTATCCTCCACTGGAGCACAAACTAGTGCTAGATACTTGAGTATCGGAAAAGCTGAGACGCATTTTCTCAAACAACAGGTCCCAAAGGTGCACCCCAAAGATGGGGTCCCCCAACAGTTTACGCCAGGAGGCCTGCTGTGAATGATACATCAGGGAAACCAAACAACCATTGTCTAAGCATACGGCACAGCTCAGAAGAGCCACCTCCTCTGTGGGCGGCTGTGGCTCAGGAGGTAGAGCATCACCTGCCAATTGGAAGATCGGTGGATCCATTCCCTGCCTCCTCCAGTGTCCTCGGGCAAGACACCGAACCCCAAGTTGAGTGCTTGTGTGTGTGAGTGGGTGAATGAGAAGCAGTGAGGACCAGTAGAAAGAAGAAAGTGCAGAACATTTGATATTTACCACCTCATCGGGCCAGGACTCTGCAGTCTAGTTACATCTACAGGATAGTGGTTACTCCTTCAGATACGAAGAAGTGCAGATCCTGGACAAAGGAGTCAAGGAGGCCATTTCTGCGTAAAAGGAACGTCCCTCTCTGAAGAGAGGAAGGACTCTAAGCGTACATCGGACAATCCTGTGATTGCAGCCATAGCCCAACCCTCTGTGAATCGTACACATGTCGATTAATCAGCGGACAGTTTGGATATCGTTGGTCAATGGCGTTAGTTTCTGGGACATCTAACATAAAACTATGAGCTAGAAAACACTCAAACTCTTCATACAGCAGAGAGCAGCTGCACAGTTGGGAATTCTCAGTGGGTTTTTACTTCATAGGCAAAGGTGTAGAAAGATCCCGTCAGGTTTACAGACATTTTCACTGCGTCTCCCTTCTTGTTTCTCTGTTTCACACTGTCTGCTTTTCTGACTCACAGATCCTGCACTTGAGCCAATCCTTCACCAGCCTAATTCAATTCAATTCAATTCATCTTTATTTGTATAGCGCCAAATCACAACGAAAGTCATTTCAGGGCACTTTACA
>JAUMTR010000027.1:1848567-1872530 GCA_032270685.1 Microctenopoma stevenorrisi | reverse complement strand
ATAGATAGATAGACGGATAGATGGATAGACGGATAGATAGATAGATAGATAGATAGATAGATAGATAGATAGATAGATAGATGGATAGATAAATAGATAGATAGATGACTGAATGGTAGCAGGAGCCTGCAGCTGCCAGAGAAGAAGTACTGTTTCTTCAGAGGATAAGTGTACTGCTACTAATTAGCAGGAGAAACTTCCGGTCGTGGCACAGATGGATACAAGGACTGGACAGAGCTTTTAAAGCAGCCTCAACAGAAGCATCCATAAGTTGGCCCAGGAAAGCCTCAATAAACCCCAGCTCCACTGCTCATTAAAACACTACACCAAATGTGAGGGTCTCAGGGGTACTTGAACTAGCCTTAAACCCCTTTTTTTATCTCAAGGGAAACCCATGAGGTATTTGTTGTGAGAAGAAGCAGAGCGGACAAATCCCAGGGAGTTGTCACTCTTCATTAGCTGCAGGCAGCTTTAGCTGGTCAGTGGAAGAGAGGGAGGGCCACATCCATCAGCTAACATGTGCTAGCTTGCTACTGATTTCACCCTCCCACCACCACTTCTACCCCGTACCCCCCCACACCCCTTCCCAAGACCTGAGGGAATACAATCCTTGCTCACAAAAGGGAGCCTGTTATTGGAGGAGGTATACATTGGCGCCAGGTAACCTACTGAAAAGGGGGTCTGCGAGCAGAGCCCCAGAGCTGGTTCCAGTCTCGCCTGATACCTTTCAAGAGCAGCTTGTGGTGATATGAATCGCAACTGAATTGAGCTTGTTCTGGATACCCTCCACATCTTTATGTGGCTCCATCAGTCAGAGTTTTCTCACTCCCCATTCAGCAGAGGACTTTATTTCCCCCACAACACTGTCCCCCAGCAGTCCACCGTGCATAACGTAATCAAATTAGTCAGCACTTGCATTCACAAGTTGGAATGTTTTATGGATTAAGCGATGCTAATGAAAAATGTTAAGATGGTTATCCATTAGCATGCAGACAATGGGCCGTGTTGAGCACATGCCATATTCTGCGTGGCCCCAGAAGCCCCTGGCACCCTAGCACCAGAGCCCAGGGGCAATGGCAGCATGTGAATGAGGAGCAGTCCAGACGTAGGGGAAGTGGGGATGCATACAGAAGAGAGGCCTCACACAAAGTGACAAAAGCGCCTCGGGGTTTTCTTTTTCCTCTGTCAGTCCTCCCATCTTTCTTCCACTTGACTAACTCGCATCAGTGAAATGCTGAATTATAATAGATGCTTACGTAAAAAAAGTAAATAGTTAACTAAACACTGGTTATTTCTGACCTTCTAGTCTGGGCAAATGCTTTTATAAAGTCCCTTAGAAGGTATTTGTTGTGTTTATGCTTTATTTGTAAAGGAGCTTAGAGGTCATTACAAGGCATTATTAACAGATTTGGGTTTTTTGCTGGTTTGGGTTTTACAGCCCACTTGTTAGACACATACTATAATTCGCAAGAACGGTAATCACTGATAATGACTGTGATTGGTGTGGTGGGTGTGTAAAGTAGCGCACCTGTTGTGCCTCAGTTAAACAGCACTCTGACTGTATTTTTTATGTCTTTCTGCCTGTTCACATAACAGACCAGGTGCTGTTTCACTCTGGACAGGCAGACTGATAGATAAAGAGGGATCAAACACAGTTCTGCAGCTGGGATATAGATTAAATGGGTTTTGTGTGTAGTGCTCAGAATGTTAGTCCATTTCACAACAGTGCATCAAAGCGAGGGATATATGCATGATAGATGGCAGATGAGGGGGTTCTGTTTGGGGATTTGGATTCTACACACTGTCTGAATGACAAGGAGATTGTGTTTACCCTGTAAAGCCCCAGGGCTGATAGGTAGGTTGTCCTTAAAAACACATTTGTGGAAATAAATCCCAATGTTGAAGGTAAACAGTTTGCTGCCTTGAAAAATTTCCACGCTGAATGCACAAAACAAGGCTCCATTCCCACGTGTACACCATCAAGAACTGTTATCACATCATGACACAATAAATGCCAGGTTCACTTTAATGATTGCTTCCACTTTTGCTCTATAACTTTTTGTGGTGGTATTTATAAAATCAGCTGAACCTCTGCTGCAGCCAATTAAAGTGTGAGATTCCAATAAAAAACACCTGTCAGTCAATGAAACGCTTAACAGTCACCCCACAGCTCCTCTCGACAACTGATCAGGGACCAGCATGGAGAAGACTACGTGAAAAAACACCTGATTCACTGTGTGAGCGGAGGAAGAAGAGGAAGAAATGAGGAAAGAAAAGAGCGAGGCCCCAGCGTTGATTGCACTGATACCTGTGATGGTCTCTGCGAAAAGAGGGTCTAAGAGGATCCCTCTGTACACGCCGTACAGAATGACCCTGTACCAGGTGGTGGGGGAGAGGCCAGAGATGGCAAGACTGCGAGCATCGGCAGATACTGTGTGGTTTTGCCACTCAGCACCCGTCTCAGCGTCTGTAATCTCGATGAGGAAGGCCTCAAACACCCCGTCCTCAGCGGACCAGGACAGGAGGAAGCTGTCCCATGAGACGTCACTGATAGTGATGTTGGTCACCACAGGTCTCTTCTCCTCTGGGTGATGAAAAACACATCAGCTTGGAGTTACAGGACTGAGACACACAAAAGGTTAGACTGATACAGGTGAAACAAGCCTGACTGGGAGTAGACCACAAATGTCCAGAATCAGTATCTTATATCAGTCCAACCTCACAACTCAGAAACACACAGATATGTGAGGCACATAAAGTAAAACGCAGCGGATGAGTCCTTCTTGACAATATCACCTGCAAAAAAAAGGGGTCAACATTTATGATCTCTCATTTGTATTTCAAACATTTCATGTTGCTGTGAAGGAGAAAAGGCCTGTACTCTGGAGTGCAAATGTTGCCTTATTTCCACTACAAAAGGCCAGAGAGAACATACAGCCTCATTATCAATGGCTGCCTATAGCCATCTCGTCTATATTACCATATAAGTGGGAAGACTAAGCGATAGAAAGTGGCAGGCAGACATGCTAATGCAGTTTATGTGCATTAATGGCTGTGAACGAGCCATTAACGTTTGAAGGTGCAGCGTAGCCCGGCCTGTATGGCAGAAGTATGCCGCTCACTTCAAACCTATGGGGAGGCCGTGCAGAGCCACGTGCAGCAGCCTGTAATTGGCGTCCATTGTGTGTGCAGGCATTCATTCAGACAGCAGATTAGAAAGAGATGGAGATACCTAAACACCAAGGCTCCCATTATCCTCTTTTGGAGTGTAGAGTAAATGTGATGTGTGGAAGGTGGACTAAGGGCTTGCTGGAAGCAGCGGATCATTGCTGACGTGAGCTTTTGTGGACAAGAAAAATGGATTTGCTGTTTGGTTTATCTGATGGATATGTGAGCATGTGGTGTGATGGAGTTCTGTTCACAGCTCTAAGCGTTTCTCCTGTAGTTAAAAGGAAAAGAGTCGGGATTGGACCTGCTTGTTTTCAGCTTTTTTTTCCGTTAATCTGACCCAATATGTAAAAACCCCATAATAAACAGCCTTCTTTATCATAACAGGTGTTGTATTGGCAGATTATTGTGAATACACAGTCCTAGCGTCGTAATTTGGCTTCTGAACGTATATTCACTTCTACCTTTAGACGCCGAGTTTGGCCTGGTATTGACTCAGTAGGTCACGCCAGCAGCCCTTCTCAAACTGAGTCAAACTCTCGTAATCCTTGTCATGATTGTCAGATGCATGTAGCCCCCCCACCACCACCACCTCCTTCCAAACCTCATCTCACCTCTCGCCACCCCTCCCCTTTCCTTCAATCTCCTCTCTAAATCGAGTGCGATGTGTGTTTGCGCTGAACGTCTGGGGACAATAAAAGCTGCATATCGGCCCGGCTGTGGATTAGAGGCTTGCTGATCTTGGAGACAATGTTTTAACAGGAGTCGCAGCATGTGGTCTTTTATCTGACAGAGCCACAGTTCATCGTGGTCAAACTGCAGAGAACCAGAGGGGAGATGGGCTCACGCCAACAATTATCACATGAATGAACATTGTGCAGGGTACACACATGTCCAATCAAACCCCAGCACCCCCCCCCCACACACACACACACACCAGCGCACACTGACACCCAAAGGTTCACTCTACCTCAGTCTTTTTAGCCATTCAGTCCCCCAATCATACATGCCACACATGAGCACACAGATAAGTGGAAATAGACAGGCGATACACTCACACACACACACACACACACACACACACACACACACAGAGGACAGTCATTCTGTGGGCAAGTGCTGCGTAACTGGATGTCTTACTTATGTGTTTGACTTGGAGATACTTTGACCGCAGCATGAACAATGTTCCATAGTCCCCTCATTTTTCTAATGTTGTTTTGATTTAACAGAAAATTGTAAGAAAGAAAAATAATCCCATATGCTGTAAATGAGCCTTGGGAGAGATTTAATTACACCGAGGAGCTAACAATGAATTCAATTCATTGCCTTGGTTAGACTGTGGTAAAAAAAGAAACCTCATGGAAGCTGTGCATACAAAAGAAACTCTGACTTGTTTCTGCCCTTGCTTATCCATGCAGATAGTTTTTGGTTGTGTGGTGAATTGAACCATTTAAAGGCACCGCCCCGTTTCTAAGCATGATACTTTGATTTAAAAAGAGCAGTCCAGAAAGGTTCACCACTCTGTGAAAGGAAAACGTTTCGGAACAAAACTTACATACAGTGAATGGTGAATACTGTTAATAAGAGAGACAGGCGACAGAAACCAGCAGTGTAAGTGAACATGTCGTTCACATGTAAGTGAGTTCCACCATGCAAAGAAATCATCTCTGAACCCAAACTCTAAGATGGACTGAGGTGAAATCACAGTCCATAGAATCATGGCTCATCTGGGCTAAAGGGAAGAAGGACCACCTGGATTTACGATATTCTGCCATATTTTGTGTGTTTTTTCAGCAACAATGTGGTGCAGGAGCACTAAGAAGAGTGGTGTTAAAAGGTGATGCAAACTAACTTCTCTGGAATCCAGATTATATCAATGCACCTCTGAATGTAACCTGCAGCTTCTCCTGCCAGAAAGCACCAGAACTACTCTGAATAATCCCCAAATACACTTTCAACAGGTGTTAGAGGACTCTTCCTTTAACAGAATGCAGCTGCACTGGACACTGCAAGCAGGTCGGTGTTTGTTTAAAGCCCAAACTAACTTTCAGTAACTTTGTTCATTTGCATGAATCAGCTTTCTAAAAGCTCTGACACACAGTGAATTCCTCGAACTCCTCCCCGTTACTTCGTGAGATGTGGGAGGTGTGGTATTAATGATACAGACCTGTGGGTGCTGAGACTGTAGCTGGTGCACTAGTCCTGCGGCCCCTCTCAGCCGTGATGTTGATGCTGTATAGCATGCCAGGGGTTAAGCCCTTCAGGGTGTAAGACTCAGAGCTGGCCGGGACCACCTCCTCAGCCCTGTGGCCGTCAGCGGAAACGTAGACCAGTCTATAGGAGTCCAGCTTGGCCAGCGGGCGCGTCCACCCCAGCATCATAGTGGTCTCCGTCACTGACGTAACACTCAGGTCCTTGGGACGATCCAGAGCTGAACGTAGGGATAGAGGAGAGGTCATGAAACGATTTTGGAGGTCGGTCAGCTGTCAGGTCAGTTTGGATGGTAATATTAATATTACAATTGAACTATACTAAATGACCATAGTGTGATTTGAGTAGAGATCTGCAAAACATACTAAACACCTAGAATTCCCACATTGTGGTTGTGTACCTCCACCAGCTGGTGAAGTCGTAGTTTACCTATATGTATGTCTAGTTTCATTTTTGAAATCGTATGCGCGGGTCCATGTGGACATTGGTTCCAGATGTAATGAAACTCCCTCCAGACATTACTGAGGAATAATGACTTTGACATCTGACCACCAAAATCGAATCATTTCAGTCTGGAGCCAAATTTGTGCCAAATCGTTTCAGGGCTCGATGAATAGGATGGACGTGAGGTCACGGTGACCTTGATCTTCGACCCCCAACCTTCAAACTCTAACCAGTTTACCCATGACACATAGTGAACGTGTGCCATATTTACCAACACTAAAATATTTCATAAAGATAAGAAATTTATCCGACTCAATTAAAAGTTTTAAATAAATTCATGAACCTCTGGAATAAAAGCAGCACAGAGCACGTGTTTACATAATCACGCTGTATACATGAGAGCATCTCACCAGTCACTGCGTTGGTGGTTGTGGGCAGACTCTCCCGCTCATCTTTCACCGCTGTCACACCCATTCCATACTCTGTGCCGGGCTTCAGGCCTGCACAATTGGGAAAAAAAATTAAAAAAAACACTGCGATACGGAAATAAAAAGCAACGTCATGTTGTGTACTAATCCACTGAGGTGTCACTAAATGAATGATGGGAAATCTCTGTAGTCAAGTGGCCAGCTGTTTCAGCTAATGGCTCAAGTGCCCATGGCAAACACAAAAACACTCTCATACGGCTTGAGCGCACAATAGATCGCAGTCTAATTGCATTACATGGTGGGCCTGCGTTGGTCGTGGAACGCCGGTGTTGTCTATGCAGTGACGGAGCTGTAGAGCCCCACAAACACTACTTGCTATGATACAGCCAGGCTCTGGTGGCCCTATGGTTTTTACAATTAAGCCTTCTCTCGGCCTGATCGCCTCTAATTCCTTTATTAACTTGCACAGAGGTCATCACACAGACTCTTGCAGCATGAAATTACACCTAATGCCCAGGAAACTCTATCAATAAAATCACAAGCGTGAAAGCAATTACAGATAATAACTGCGTGAAAGAAGTGCTGAGGTGTGTGTGGAGTGGAGAGGGTGGGGAAGGGGGGTGTCAGCTGAATGAACACTGTGCTTTATTTCCACGGGATGGGCCTCCCAAGGACAAAGAACGGGACCAGACAAAGACACTATTAGCCTGCTCTTTAAAAGCTTGTATTTGTGTGTTTCTCATGGTGTGTAATCCTGCAATGCAGCGGCACACAGACCAGAAACAAACAGGAAGAAAGAGAAAAAACACATCCGCCCCAGAGCATGGCTTCAAAATGTCAGCAGCGCAGATAGATGAAGACGTGTCCGCTTCTCTTGTTTGCGCAAGATCTCACAGTGAGACAAGCCCCAGTGTTATTCCATTTAAAGTCTGAATGCCCAACCTTCCCTGGGTGGTTTTCTCATGAGGCGGCTCTTTCTGTGGTGGACGAAACAAAGGCAGTCCATTCTGGATATGAGCAGGCTGAATAGAACAGTGGCCATTTAACACGGAGCCCCACAATCACCTGAGGTAAATAAACTGTGTGTATTCTGTTCCCATCTGTGTCGTCAGGACACGAAGCAGAATGAAAACACACCGTGCACGACAGTCGTGGCTGCATCAGCATTAATATATACAACTCTTCCTTAAAACATAAGAAAATATCTGTGAATGAAAAACTCTTCCACATGACATCACATGGCTTAATCAAGCAGTTGTATCAAAGCAGATTTTGTGTGTGTGACAGTACCAGCGATCTTGGCCTGGGTGGTGTCCTTAGGTCCCCGGGAGAAGAGCAGCTCTCCATGCTCGCCTCCAGACAGAGGTCCATACTTGATGCGGTAGTTGTCAACCTGAGCGTGACTGTTCTTCCACTGAAGGGTGATGCTTTCGTCTGTCAGTTCCACCGTCTGCAGGTCCCTGGGGGCGTCCAGGTCTAACACACACACACACACACACAACGGCACGTAACTAAACTCCACCAAACCTAAAACAGACTCCTCTATTGGGAAATGATTGTTGGAGAAGAGGGGAACTTTTGGAACACACTGGTCCACACAGAACCAGGGTGTTGTCCAACAGGTACAGCAGGTCATTAAACCTCAGTCAGTACTAGTACCATTTGTTTGGCCCTTTCATAGTACCTGTGAGGAAGGACTCATAGACAGGAATACTGGTCCTTTCTCCCCTTCGTGCTGTCAGTGACACCTCATACTGGGTGTCAGGGGTGAGGCTTCCCACGTGGTACTGGGTGTCAGTGGAGGACATCTCCACCAAGATGCGGTCAGCAGGGTTTGAGCTGGGCGCATAGGAGATACTGACCCCGTCTACTGTGGCCACGGGTCGGAACCAGGTCACCAGCGCTGTTGTATCGGTTACGTCACGCACATCGACCTGGCTGGGGGCATCGATCCCTAAAGGGATAAGAAGTAACAGTAAGATTTATCAAGCAAGATTCCAGGGTAGTGGGATAAAGCAAACACACATGCACCAGCAGAGATCATCGCAGTCTGAGGAAGACAACAGAACCCCGTCATCTGCAGAGAGCAGCATGATTGTGCTTCCTGACCACAGACCAGAATAGCAGGATGCACGAGTTGAGTTAGGAAGGTCGCCAGGTTAGATGATGTGGACACTTTCACCGGTGCTGAAATTGATTTGTCACATGCTGATGCAGCGCTGATAACTGAGGAATCTATGTTGGATTTGTCTTCTGAGGAGACAGCGAGTGCGGTCATTCTGCTGAGACGTTAATGCTTCACTGAATGGTTCCTCTTACACACGGTGGGTTAGATGCAGATGAGGACGGGGAAAGGCGCGATTAGCATGTAAATCCCACAGAATGTGCCACAAGCCAGTGTAATGGGAGACATTAAAAGAGCAACATTAACTATTGACAACTTCACTGGCCAAATCGTGTAGAGACCACCGTGCGTGTGTTATAGTCTTTATTCCAATTCACCAATTAGAAACTCTTGGTTAAAAAACAGAAATGGCCAAAACACTATAAATGTGTCCATATGTAGACACACTGACATGAAGGGTTTGTTTTGCATTATCTTTTTAATGATTTCATTTTTAATTTATATGAACCTAGTAGTTGTATTTGCACGTTTTTATATTGCAGAAAGTCAGTTCCAAATAGACCTAAGGGCTGGATTGTTTTTACACTTTATTTTGGACCTACATAACTGTTCTGGATACAACGATTAGTCTAGCGTAGCACAAAAATGGAAATAAATGCAACCAGCTAGCCTGACCTAACCTATATCTAAAAACATATATCAGCCTATTGAAATTTATGACATATTTCTTCTCACCTGTAATACTCAGGCAACATAGCAAATAAGAAGATTTCTAAATATATCTAAATGCTGAAATATTCCATTAAATGCAAGCACTCTCTCATCAACGTGCCAGGGAAGCTCCCTCTCTCTATTAGCAGTGAAGACCCCACCACTTAGTACTGTACTGTATATATGTGTGTAAGTAGTATATAGTAGCTCTATTTGGCTTTTTTGTGCGGTGATGGATGCAGAATATAGAGAATCCAGAGTCCTAAAAACATACAACCCTGCAACCCTGGACAAAGTCAGTGGTTTAAACATAAATCCCTTTCAGCTCATCTACACCACCAACCTTGTTATCTGTCTTTATATTGATCTAGACTGAGTTTCTCAGACGGTTCAATGCCACTCTAACTCTCTTTATAGCTTGGTGGAGCTAGGGAGAACTAACATTGTCTTTACAACTAGAAACATTTTAACAATGTGATGGAACCTAATAAAGATTAGCGTCTGTTTCCAGGAACGGAGTTTATTGTGCAATAGCCTGTATTTAAGCCTCCCAGTGATCTGAGGTTTCTCAGCCTGTAAATGTGTATTTCATACAGTGGTTAGCATTAATACAGATGTTGAGGGTGATAAGCTGGTGTTGACATATGTATGGCAGACCTGCATTTATCTCCCTGTGTAAGGGACAGAAGGGATCAGATGAAGTGGTTTGGTATTTTTCCCACTGACAGTGATGACAGTGAGCTGGAGGATAGTGACAGTAAGTTGGACAGTAAGCCAACACACAAAAAAGTCCCTTTCTGTTTTCTATTTAAAAAGTAGAATTATAAATAAAGATTGTGTCTAAGCTATGTTAGATGAATATAACTATTTTAAATTTATCTAACTTAAATTTGTTGAGTTGGTGTTAATATTAGAGTGCATATTGTAATTGTTCCAAAAATACAGGGTGAACTAACTTTCAGACAAACCCTCCTGTCTAAAACAAAACAACGATAAGCCCATTAGCAGTGTGAACGCGTGGACTCACTTGTGACAACGTTCTTGGAGGCTGGTGGTCCACGCTTCTTGTTCTTCACCACCTCCAGTTTGACCTCGTACTCCTGGCCAGGGCCCAGGCCTGACTGCTCAAAGGTGGTCTCTGGATGACCAAGGGAGTTAAGAATCTCATCGTCGTCTTCTTTCTGCCAGCACCAAAAAACACCAGTCACAAACCACTACAGACTGGACCTGGCATAACGTGATTTGTTGGAGGGGAAGAAAATCACCCAAGCAAATCACACATAATGGCGCCGTGGGTGGCGTCTGGACATCAGAGTTGACAAGAAACTCTGTTTGGAGTCTGGCTTTGAGTAAATGCTAGTAGCTGTGTTTGGAAAGGTTTCTATGAACACTCAAGAAGAGATATAAAGCATTAAACAAAGTAACATTTGTTGCACGGTGATATTAGAGCTGTCAGGACATGCTAACACTGTTCACTGTTACTGGTTCAGCTAAGCTCTTTTCCACAGGATACGCTCCCTGATCCTCATCATCATGAATGTTACACAATTACTGAAGCTGAAGAAAGAGGACTGCAGTGGACTTCATGGTTTTCAGTAAAGGAAAATGTGGATAATGACAGACTGCAGGATGGTTTGTGGTGGACTCTGGAGTTCTATAAGCTCCATAAACATATTGGGTAGCAGGACTCACTGTGTTTCTGAAGATGAGGTTCCAGCCATCGAATGGAATGTCCAATGGGTCCCACTGTACCTCGACTGACGTCTCTCGCACTGACTTAAACTTGAGTCCCTCGGGCTCAGGCAGATCTGGCAGGAACAGAGCGATACTCTAACTACATGTGCTGTAGATTTATACACCGCGTTCTGTGAAATGCCACATAAATGACTGACATACGTGTTGCCACTCTAGCGCTGACAGGAACACTCCTCTTGTTGTTGAGAACAGCAAAGACATTGATCAGGTACTCAATCCCGGGTTCAAGCTCGTGAATAGTGGCCACCTTCTTGTCCCCAGGTACCCGCATGTCCAGCTCCAGGCCCCCTGTTGCTGTGGGCACGTACGTGATCAGGTACTCGGTGACATGCATCTCATTTTCCCAAGAGAGGTCCACCGTCTCTGGTGTGACCTCCACCACTGTTAGGTCCTTGGGTGGTGAGACTGTGGAGAGACAGTAAAGGAACAAAAAAGACATCTCTGTTGTCATGCACTGCAGCTTGAGACGGACAAAGCTCATCAAAGTTCAGGAAAGAAAGAAATCATTTTGATTGGTTTCATTTAGGCTTTAAAATACAGCCAGAGTGGCCTTGAAAACCAATCTTCAGATTCTATAGCTGAGACCACATCAAAGCAGATTCATGTTTCTGCTAATATTAATAAGAATCCCAGATTCCTAGACCACACACAGAACACATGGAAAGTTAGGATGGGGAAAGAACTATAGAAGCTTCAAACGCTGACCTCCCAGATCAATGATGTCTACTTTTAAGAGAGAGGCACTGACGGACTGAAGTTCCCTAATTGTATGTGCACAGATGAAACTGAATTAAGCTTTTTGGTTTACAAACGTCACTATGAGAATCACACTATGAGTGAATATAGGGTTAATCGTCATCATTTAGATACACGTCTTGCAGAGGTCAGGGTCAGATCAGGACACTAGTTGGACTGTTCCGTGGAACATGGGTAGGGAACATGTGTGGAATCCAAACATTTAGAGAACAGCTAAAGAAACCAGTCCACTTTTATTCCTTTCCTAAAGGTCGACCCAATTACATTCATATTTGATGCCTAGAGACATATATAACAGTATATTAAACCAAAAATCCATGTAGGGAAGATAATGGGGCGATTGATTAGCTAATTAAGATGCAGGCACTTCACACAAGACACCAATATCTGATTCCAGAGTGAGAAGCATTATTATCTGACACTGTGGGATGGAAACATGCTGCAGAGACTCCTGATTCCATTTCCTGTTCCCTGTTTTAGGCAGTGTATTACTTTTACTACTCACAGTTTTAGTCCCAATGGCCATATGCAGAAGCTTTGAGTTGTAAAAGGTGCAAAGTGTATTTCATTAAACTGGCTTCTCACCTCTGCTCTCCAGCTGGACACATACCGATGATAGTGGAGGACACACACATGCATTAACATTAACAACAAGCACCGTATGACTGAACACACGTACAATGGTTTGTGCCTTAAGGTCACTTTAGTGATGTGACGAGTGCATTTCTTTCTTGTTGTGTTCGATAAAGTTCTTATTCTTCCAGTTACTGGTGATTTAATTGTGTAAAAGTGACCTGGTAGCTCAATAGGATAAGCATCAGACTGCGACGCAGAAGGTGGCAGGAATAAATCCCACGCTGCACTATGCTAGCTCCTTGTAAGTTGCTTTGGATAAAAGCATCTGCTAAGTAAAATAAATTTTATAGTAACATGCTTATTTGCTATTTTCAGTCAGCGCAGTAATGGAACTCAGCCCTAAGGGATGAAAGAAATGTTGGCTTAGTAACAGGGATGGTAAAACAAGGCTGCACTGTACCTCATCTACAACATACCTTTTCATTCACCACCTCTACCCACTGACCATGAGTTAGGGGAAAAATGCTGGTGGATTAAGTTGCATATATGATTTATACACTGTGTGTGTGAGACTAGTTCATCCTACTCCAGGGAAGAGGAAGGAGACATAGAGAGGTGGAAAAGTTAAGAACCATCACATGGTGAGATCTTGATAAAACTCTAATGAAGCTGTGGGCACCGTGTGTATGACCTAACTTACCCTCAGAGCAGTCCTCTCCAATGAAGCCCATGTCACAGACACACACACCGTTTTCACAGCGTCCCTGCGTGTGGCAGTCCCCCGGGCAGGTCAGTATGGAACAGTCCCCTCCGGTGAAGCCCTCGTAACACACGCAGTTGCCATCTACGCAGTAACCTCTGTCTAGGCAGTTCTTGGGACACGTCTTCTCACTGCAGTCTTCACCAGTGAAACCCTTATGACAGACACATTGTCCATTCACGCAGTGCCCACGGTCCAGGCAGTTATTGGGACAGGTCAGCTCGCCACAGTCTTTACCCATGAAGCCAGTGAAGCACACACATTTACCGTCCACACACTCTCCACGTCCCATGCAGTCTTTGGGACACGTCTTGATGCTGCAGTCTTCCCCGGCATACCCTTTCTCACATACGCACTTTCCGTCAACACACTGGCCTCGGTCTTGGCAATTGTTGGGGCACGACAGTTCACTACAGTCCTCGCCTTGGTATCCGATGTCACATACACATTCTCCATTAATGCACTGGCCCCTGTTGCTGCAGTTGTCAGGGCACGAAAGAATGGAGCAGTCTTCACCTTCAAACCCTGGATCACAGATACACTTCCCATTGAAGCAATGGCCTCTTTCGTTGCAGTTTTGGGGACAGGTGAGTTTTGAGCAGTCCTCTCCGCTGTAGCCGGTCTCACACACACACTTGCCATTCACACACACGCCGTGATCGTTGCAGTTGCCAGGACATGTGAGATCACCGCAGTCTTCTCCACTGAAGCCTTCTTCGCAGAAGCAGGTGCCGTTGACGCAGCGTCCGCGGTCGTAGCAGTCATTTGGACAGATGAGTTCGGAACAGTCGAAGCCCGTCCATGGTTCATCGCAGACACACTCATCCTCCACGCAGCGTCCGCGGCCCAAACAGTTGTTGAGGCAGTTGGTCTGGGAGCAGTCCTCGCCGATGAAACCTTCCTCACAGAGGCATGACCCCTCCACGCAGTGGCCGTAGTCACCGCAATCCAGCAGGCAGAGCTCAAGGCTGCAGTCGTCCCCGCCGAAGCCCTCAAAGCACTCACATTTGCCATCCACACAGCGGCCCTGGTCCTGGCAGTCGCTGGGGCACTCGGGTTCGGTGCAGTTGGGGCCCTTCCATCCAGGCTCACACAAGCAGCTGCAGGTTTCGGTACTCCAGTTCCCACGACCACTACAGTAGGGCTTCGTAGACACTTCACCTGGAGGAGAAAAACAAAGAATAATAAAGTGTTTTTAGTAGTTTAAAGTCTTAGGTGTTTTTTAACTTCCACTCTGTGGCTGTAGTTGGAGATAAGTGTTATTCTTCCATCTGCCTTCAATATGTTAAAGTATCCAGCTGCTTCTAGCTGAGAATTTCCTCCAGATGACATCACGTGGAGGAGATCATTTTCACGACATCGCTGATGCTGCAGAGCAGCAGACAACACTTATCCAACCTTGTGGAATGAAAGTGACGGTTAGAGTAGTTAAACATTTCTTGGAGCAGCTCTTGTGACAATGCTGCATTTTCTTCCTTATATGAAATCAATATGAGCTTTCACCTATAGATTTGACTTAACCTACAAACCCACTACATTCATTTCACTAAAATCCACACTCAGAGTAAGAGGTATGGGCAAACCTGTAACTTGAGCTCCACAGCAGCCGGTCCCACTGCTGCACTGCTCTCTCAGACTGGACAGCTCTGACTCCAGCATCTCCAGCCTGCTCAGGATGTCCTTGATGTCTGGCAGCTGGTTGTTGCAGCCGCACGCCTGTTTAGGGATGTTGATGCGATGGGTGAACACGATCTGGTTGTCTCCGTCCTCCGTGTGCTCTATGTGCTCTGAGTTCTGCATGTCCACTGGGGCAGTCTTGTGCTTGAGTTCGGCGCCTCCGGGCGAGTCGAGGTCCACAGAGCAGAGGGACGTGGTGGGGACGTTGATGTTGTAGATGTGGTTGAACACCACCGGCTGGTCAGGGTGGGGCAGGGTGAGGTTTTCCTGGGTTTTCTTGGGCATCAGAGCTTCTCGACGGTGGCGGATGACCTTCTTCACTAGGCCAGCTGCAGAGAGCTGGAGGAGAAGGGCCGCGGTCACGCAGCCTAACAGAAAGTCTTTCACCCGCATGTTGACAGTCTGAGGGCTGTGATGAAAGAGCAGCGGAGCACCGTCTATTCACGTATCAGCTGGTATATTTTCTTCAGTTCTGGAGTAAATAAACAAACAGAGAGAGAATTACTTACTAACCTACTGCTATTAGTCTACGTACACATTTCTACACACCAGCCACTTTAGTCAAACATTATAATAGCCACTAAAAAGCAATTACCCATGTTCTGTTGTGCCTAACAAAACACTGTTGCTGCCTCTGACCCATTTTAGCCCTCTACTCTCACTGGAGCAGACGCGCACTTAGTGGATGACATTGGAGCATTCTTCTCACAATTCCTTCGAGTACCAAGAGTGCAATTACTGCAAGGGGCGGCGTGTGACCTTGAGGATCTGAAGCTTTCTTTTTCCTGAGACAGCTGGCCACAAACACCTGCCCGGCGAGCAGCCCCCTCTTTATCCCACACTGCAGCTGACAGATTGTTACCTGCCTGAACAGTTGGTGCGCTTCTGCACAAACGTCCCTACAACCCAAGAACTGGACAGTCTGCATTCCTGGACTGCTCTCCTGCTAGACACAGGACTTATTATACGCTTCTAGTACTCTAGCATAACTCTTATTGCTGTTACTTTCTGAGAGACGTTATATATGAACAAGATGACTGATTGTTAAAGCGTTTCGTTTCTCTAATGATCAGGTTTCCACTTATTTAGAGGCAGAGAGGCAATGAAAAGGTGGTGTAAGATGTAATGCGCTTCGCCTGTCAGGACTGAAACCAAAAGGTAGAACACAATTCTGAATATAGATCCCATGCACCAGCCACAGACGTGCCGTCTCTTCCAGTGTCTGACTCAGGCTACATTTCTACTGTTGCACTTTTTACGCCACATGTCAGAGATGCTGACACAGAATATTTCCTTCCTCTAATAAAAACAGTGTGTGCCTTGGCAGTTAAGGTTAATAGCAGCCGTTAGCAGCCAAGTTGAAAATGTCTGGATAAGCTGCCATGAAAATGCACGGCTGTAGGTGGAATATGGATGAAGGGCTTTGATTGTCTTCGCTGTGTTTGACTTACAGAACATCTTTGCTTGGCTTTTTCATGTGTGCAGGAGCAGGGGGATGTGGTTGGTCTCTTCATCTTGGCCTGTCATGTGATTGTGGAAGCAGACATGAGCAGATAAGCTCAGCTTGAAGGGATCCCACAGCTTCAACCGCCGCCCCCCCAACCTCTCCATTCCCTCCGATTAGACAGGCAGGGATGAGCACCTCAGTGATGGGAGCACTGAGGATCTGGGCCCTCGGGGGTTCTGAAAGCAGAGCGCCCCCCTCCCGACTGCAACCTCTTAACCCCACCCCAGTCCCCACTCTCCCCCGCCCAACTATGTCACACATGCACATTCACGCTCGCACCAATACAGTCACACCAATGTGCCCAAGCATCACAAACTAGGATTAAATCACAAAATGGCCAGAAAATTGCTTTGAGCTGCTGCTAAGGTTTTAGTTTTGGGCGGATGGTTAGCTTTCTTACTTTGAAAGCTGGCTGCTCTCCACATGGACCTCTGAGCGAGACCAAAGCAGTCTTTGTGTGAGACTTTGGGGCTCTGGCAAAACTCAGCATTATTCAGAAATAGATGAAGAGAAAAAGAAATCCAGAGAATCCAATACATATTTTGATTTGACATTCTCTCCTCCTGCCTTCCATCTGCTACTTTTCAATATGATGTCAACACTCATAACAGAATAGATTGTGATAGAGCGGGATCCAGAGAAACAGAGCTGGTCCCTCTGCTTAGACTTTCTTCGTGGGCACCCTGTGGTCCTGGCACTGAGCTAATGCAGCTGGTTGCTGGCAGTGTACACATGGACTTGATACAATCTGACTACTGCTGCTTTGTTATTCCGTCACTTGGTTCTGCTATAGTTAGCCTCTCAAATAGCAGCGAGGCTCGATGCGTGCCTCGTGAGGAGAATGTTACCAGGGGAAGCCTGTTTTTTGGAGAAACCCACATTTGCTGCAACTGATCTAAATTACCTTGTTGTAGACGAGCACTAAAGTAACACCAAGTGTTAAACCTCACACAGTGGAGACCTGGAAGTGCTTTAAAGACCCAGTTGGGATACATTTCAAAAGTGATTAAGCCCTGTTCTGTTGGGATTAAAGTGAAGGGGTCCACCAATCAAACAGCCAGACATTAACTCTATCCTTGACCCTGTTCCGTCCCAACGCACTGTGGGCTGGATATTTCCAAGGTTCATTGAAGAGAAGAGTAATCATTTATATATAAGTCTCAACCTGAGCATCAAACCAGATGATTGATATCATTCATACTTCTGTCAGGATACAACTTTTAGAAACGGAATGAAACAAACATGTTTGCTTAAAGAGGCCATGTTATCTTACTGGGTTTTTAGGTTTACATCCGCTGTTGTGATTAAGATTCAAACACACCAAGGTCCTTAAATGTGAGCTGAATATATTTAGAATAAAACATATAAACACAAAATCATACGTACCACCATCAAGCTGTAAACTACTGAGAGCAGCTGATATGTTGCAAAGACGTGAAGGAAAGCAGATTTTATTTATTTTCACAAATACAACGTAGGACAGCAATGGATAGAGTGGAAAGACACTGGTTACGTCTGTCAACAGTAAACTAACATTATCTTTGTAAGAGGAATAAATTGTTTTTGAAATTTAAAAATGGCTGAAACTTTCACCACAGCACAAGAATTAAAAAATGAACACTAAATAACACTGACATGGCCTGTAAGTGCAGCCCAGAGAAGGACATGCCAGCCTTAAAAAGTTTGGCAAAATGTGACCAAAAGGCCAATGCCATGTTTAATCTGCAGAAGTGTGTCTTTATACACAGTACCCTATGCCTCACACATCTCTTCATCTTAGATTTATAATGTAAAAATCATCCAGCCTCCAAATAGTTCAAGCAGCAGTTACTCCTGTCTTCCTCGCAGGACCTTGAAGTGTTTTCCAGGCTGTTCCTAGATGTTGCAAAAAGGCTGGAAAACACTTAAATCTGGATCATGATTTTTGAATAAATGAGAAAATGTAGATATTTTAGAGAACCGAGAAGGCCAAGATAAGAAAAAAAACTGGTCTAGGCAGTGAGAAAGAATCCCTACAATTTACAGGTTCAACACAACACACAAAAACGTCCAATTACAGTGATGTATCAGCTAGAACTAATGTTGCTGCCATTTGGACAATCCTGTTTAAATGGAAATAAATCCTGAATGGATGATTATTTTACCAGCGTTGTCGTTTCCTCCTACAGTCTCCGGCCATTTAGATGCAGGTTTTACTTTCAGCAGGTTAAGAGATCGAGCAGACTTTCTGTCAGGGGACAGATCTCTGATGCACAAGTCAGGATTTCTTGCTGACAAACCTAATCATACTGCAAGATAAATCAAACCAGAAAAATATTATTCTGCAAGCATCCGACGGTTTTTACCTCCACAGGGAAAATTCTATTTGTTTTAGTACAAAACGAAGGTAACTAATCTCAGTGTGGTTGTCTATTCTGAAGCAGAGCAACATGGAGGAGCAATCGGGGCTTTTGAATTATATGAATAGAAAGATTTGCAGACTGTCAGACGACGCAGCATCTGTCTGGTAACTAGACAACAAACAAACTGAATAATGAAGCAGCGTGCCCGGCTTGATGTGTAAAAGCTGTAAATATTCAATTAGAACTACAACTCAAGTCCCAGGACTGTATGTTAAACAGGTCTCATAGGATGCACGTGCTTTCTTTTCATTTCTGAAGAATTTATCAAGCTTGCCTAGTTTTTTAGGTCACCCCTGACAAAAACTCAGCTTGCCTTCTTTGGTACAGAATCCAAATCTGGGTCGCTTATATGAGGGCTGAATGAAGGGTTACTGTCTGGGGTCTCTTTTCAGCTTCACTGTTAAACTATAATAGGGGAAATGACCAGGAAATGGTCCTCAGTCACGGACACTCACTTCCATGTCAAGAATCATGAAAGAAACGTATTTCTCTGCAATATCTTAGAACCACAAGAAGAGAAATCAACTGCAAGGTGAAAGAAACCTCCCATAAATGGTATGTCCTGAGCGAGAGCAGGTGAGTATTGATTTGGGTTGTGGAGCTTCACCAAGGTCATAGCTGGGAAATAGTGAGTTGCTGAGGGCTGCACTCTGGCCGTGACTTATAATCATCAAACACAGAAAATCATTTGCAGGAAGCGCCATTGCTCGAGTCGGCGGCTTGGCACGAGATCGATGGTCCAGTTGTTGCGGCTTTCTCCAAATTTTATCACCTCACGCTCGGAGAGACACACGCCATCTTTCTCTTTGGCCATCGCTGTGGTGCTGAACCACACAAAACTCTTCTGCTCAACGTGAACTGTTAACAGACTTTCATAAGAATCCTGGAAATGGACTGAATCAACAAATCATTTGTAAGGTCTAAATGTGCACATTCAGTAGACAGTGACCACTAATTTCTAGATGTGGCTCAAGTCAGTCAACAGATATGTAAATGTATGGCAAACCAATCAAGTCATTGTTATACAATAGTATCTTGGTATCACTTCCTTCTTTGTGTAAAATAAAAGGTGTTACTTGTAGTGACAAACCCACAGAGAATTACTGAATCAACTGATGTCCTACAGCTAAACAGAGGTGGTTTTTAGAATCTGTCAGCTTGTTGTCCAGATTCTGGGTATTTGCTTCATTTATACCACCTTCTTTCTAAGATGACACTACACACATTTGTACGTGTGTGTGTATGTGTAATGTGAAAACTGTCACCCATAGTGTTGAACTAATAGAGAATGAATTGATCAGCAATGCAGTGACAGGCTCCTAACCGAGGCTAGCAGGAGTTAGAGTTAGTCAAAACCAAGGTGACATATTAGGGCCAATACCACCAGATGCTGTCATATCCAAGGATATAGCAGTGTGGTGAAAAGTGCTAATAGTCTCAGCAGGGAAGATGTGGAACCAGAGGGAGGCAGTTCTGCAGGCTCGGGCTTAGGCTAAGACAGGATATTGTTGGAACCTGCTTGGTGCAGAGCAGCAGCTTTCATCTTCCCAAAAATGCAGCCGGTGGCAAAAACGTGTCTGTAGATTTTGACACAGAAATAAGTTGTGGTCAATACACTAAATGCTAAAAGGGTAACCGGCTAAGGAGGGTGATATTATAGAGTGTGGGGTTGTAAAGTGAAAGTGGATATGGGACAATATGCTGTTACCACCAACGGTTAAAAATGAATCATACATAAACACACAATCATCATAAAAAATAAACTTAGGCATAAGATGGAATAATTCGTTTTTGTTTTGTATTTTTTGTGTCTCGGGAGTCATTTTAATAAGAAGGGCCTTTCATTTGTCTTTGTCTTTCATTTGTCTTTGCCCAGGGACCCATTTTTCTCCTAAAATACGCCTCATAAAGGCGTAATTTAACATAACTGATAACTACTAATAGAACTATGATGGCAGCTGAACTTGGCCATGGCATTCAAACTGAAACAGCCTATTAAGCCTGTGCAGAATGCATTTATGGATAAGCAATCATTTAACAAGAATGCTGGGCTTCTGTGGCAATGCTTGCCTAATGTTTGTCACCTTTTCTTTTCATTGTATACTGATACTTCATGATACGTCATCAATGACCCTATATAAGGTACCTGTCTTTATCCTCTGACTCTCAGGGAGCCTTATCTTCCTGTACTACATTTGTGGTCACATCATACCAGCAGAAGCAGGCAGCAGTACAGATATTTTTCAGGGCAGTTGGAGGAGACGAAACAAAGCTTAAAAGCACAGCGAGGATCTGTCTTCGCTACGTGGTCAGAAACATGGCTCCATATAAATGCTAATGTGGCTCTGTCTGTTGAACGTGTAAATACGCATCAAAAACGAGCAGGGGGAAAAAGCTAATATAGAAATATCCTAAAATCTTAACAATGTACTGGATTTCAGTGAAGAACTTCAGTTACAACTATTTATTTTGTACTGTAAAGGCAATCCGTTGTGTCAGGTGCCACTTGAAGACAGTCTGGGAATGTGGCTGTAAATGTACGTAGTAACATGTAATTACATATAAGTGCAGTTATTGCTGTCAACCTGTGACACTGGGTTCTCTCAAAATGTTCACCATCCCTAGTCGCCACAAACAAATCTAACTGAAGACTGACATGAAATGAATAAAGCACGTAAGTATGTTATCATTATTTTCCACATGGTAAAAGAATATAATCATTTGACTTGCCAAACAGACAAGAATGGGGAATACGCTGTTTTTGATGGATGAAAAGACTGGTTCCATCAAATCAAGGCTAAGCTCGCTGGCTCTCCGCTGTGACCCCATTGGATCCGATGACACAGATAGTGGGGGAGTGGTAGGGGTTAGTGTGTTCATGGCTGATAAGGCGGATGTGGAGGCTGGATCTGAGATACCGGCAGAAACACTTATCTGGTGAGTCGGACAGAGCTCTCTGCCAAGGCTCAACACTATCACACTCGGAGAGCAGCCACAGTGATTTCGAGCCATGGTTGACGTGTCTGACTGATACTGCCCCAATAATGTCTAATTCTTCACCCAAAACCAATTCCTGACTTTGACAGTAGGATACTAAGAAAAAAAATGTTGAGCGAACAAGAGAGCTCGATGGGTCGATCATATAGCAAACCTGAATTCATTTTTTTGTTTTAGCTCGCGTCCCACCATGAGGTCCATCAATTTTCTTTATGGCTTGTCCCCTGTGGTGCCTCAGTCTTGCGCTGCTGTTTTCTCTGGGTCCAGATGGAAAGGTCGGATGCTAGTCATTGTTCATGAGCTTTTTAACATGCAGGGTGCTGGTGACCTACTGTTTATTAGCCTAACCCCTGTGTAGTTTGGAGATTCGGCAGCCTCGTGTGCAGTCTTTATAGCACATCCACCTGCTGTTTTCTCCAGACACGCGAAATCACGTAGCCCTATAATCTACCTAACTTCTATCCCCTACTTTTACAATGCGCTGCATACAGCACACAATAAGTCTGACCTGTACCTGGCCGCTGCCTGTGGTGTAACACTACACAGAGGTATTGATATCAACTTACCATGTAACTAACACCTCAGCTCATCAGCTGCAAGGTGAGAGCTTGCAGGTGAGAGTTCGTCTTTTTGTAGTAGTGGCACTTCAGGCATAGCGGAGAGTAGAAGTCTATCAAACAGAATGACCAACAGACTGAAAATTCTGGTCTAACGTGCACAAGGTATAGAAAATTGTTGAATAACTGTCAATACATGTTAAAAAACAAATGAGAGGTAAAGTCAGAGATCACAATAAGATATTCTTTGATACAATGCAAGACTGCTGAGTAAGCATGGGTGCGTTTTCAAGGTCAAAGGCACATTCCAGGGATTTCAATCTGAGGTTTATTGGTCGCTTCCATTCAAGCAGGATGGAAGGGAGTTCTCTCTCCACTATAAATGGGAGCAAGCATGTTGGCTGTGATACCCAGACATCTGTTTGTCCTTGTCTGTGATGAAAGCCTGAAGCATGTTGCGTGTCCAAATTGGGAGTGCCTTCCATTCAGGGGACTTGTATAAGCCTAATGACCCCGGTCCCCGGGGTTGGCTCTTCATTGGCCTCCCCATTTTTAACCATTTCTCCCAATTTAAATTGTCTGTCCTTCTTAAAAGGGCCCCATCTTGTTCCTGGAACACTATAGCTCTTGCTATATACAATGTGTGGGGTCACTGGTGTAGGCAAAGTGTCAGAGGGAAGTGTCTACCACGTGTTCATCGGTGTCCTGTGATTGAGGGCCCGGCAATACAAAGGCATCCAGAATCAGCATCCAGCTCCAAGACTTCCACTCTTTTCCTGTAGCACATTAGCATGAGATGAGCATTAAAACCATCTGGGATGCTTTAACACTGAATTTCTTTTGGGGGAGTCTCTGTTCTATGGTAGTGACTTCTCCTGTGTCCAGGTCTGCCTGGGGCACAGGAGAAGACTGGGGTGACTAGGGGAAACTATACTTGCAAATTCCAAGCCTTACTTAAGTATTTATTTAAACACCAGGAGAGAAAGAAGGCTCAAAACCTCTTGATTCAGTCAGGAATCTAGAGAAAATGCTCTTTGTGTCAATTCCATACAAGCCTCATTAAGAAGGTATAGTCACATAACAGTACCATCTTGTTTTTAGACCTAGTGACGATCCACATGATTTACAGTCTTCTGAAAAACTTGACAAATATCCCAAATAAGTGATTGACACTAATTATAATCCTGTTCTCTATGTGTCATTGTGTTGACTATATTCACATATGGAGAACCATCAGGACGACAGGTGGTTGTGTCCACTGACCAGCGCAGTCCAGCTGAGATATTTCAAAGATGTGCCCATAAATAACGTCAAACACCAGAACACCACAATATCACCAAGATATTTCAGAAACAGTCCCAAAGACAAAAGGAACGAAAGAAGCAGAGGCAGCAGTGGGAATCCAGATCAGTGTGAATAAAAGATGACTAAATTAAATTAGTCCAACCAAAACATTTCTGCATCTCTCCTGAGTCTTACCCAGTGAATAACCAAGATTATTGTTTGTTCTCAATCACCAGTGGAGGAGTTAAGTGGGGTTAAAGACAGTCGCCCTCAGTGAGCTCCACGAGACACGGAGCGTTGGGAGCTAACAGCTGTCCAAACAAAGGCCTGTTTCCCACTCATCATTATGCTGAGTGTCACTGTTAGTAGCCACTCGTATGCGTAGACAAAGCATCATGAAATATTAATGCACCAACCTGCAATGCCACCTAGAATCACATGACATGCCTGTTGTGCAGAGGTAGTCATATGAGCAGAAACCTATGCTTAACACGTCTGTAAAACATTAAGTTTTGTTCACTGTGTCTGCAACTTTACTTTACTTTACTTTACTTTGCTTGGCAGACGCTTTTATCCAAAGCGACTTACAAGGAGCTAGCGCTGGG
>JAUMTR010000027.1:1800897-1847878 GCA_032270685.1 Microctenopoma stevenorrisi | reverse complement strand
CAGGGACACACCTGGTAGGGGATGGACTAGGAGTCAGACGGGGTTTGAACCCACAACCTTCTGCATCCCAGTCTGACCCTTAACCCATTGAGCTACCAGGCCGCTGCAACTCTTCATCATACACAATTACCATCCAGTAGAGGCTGCCCTGGTATCCTGTGGGTCTCCTCATGTGTCCATACATATCCACGGCTTTCTCGTTTGAGTGACTCAGCCATTTTCCTCTGTCTTTTCTGATATTAGTCACTATGAGGATATCAAACCACTGCAAAGCCAGTCAAACTTAATAACTGTATTAGCTTTCAGTTGAGCCCTTTGAATTCCCACTGTGGTCTGAATGCAATTTTATTTACCCAAAAACCATAAAACACATTTCACAGTTCTTAGAAATGAAAAGTTGAGATCATGAGCGATACGTTCACCCACCCCCAGAGTTGCGCTCCTACAACCTTACTTGGTCTAGTATTATCAGTAACATGGTGTTTAATGCTGGAGCAGTTCTCTGACACTTAAATCGTGAAGTTGGGTCTGCAAAGGCTGCGCTTTCAGTCCTACAAGTTTCAACTTAAAATCACACTCATCCATGGACAGAAAAAATGTGAGCAATAGGCTCAGAGATGAACAGTTAGTGTGTGTGTGAGGCTGCCAGCTTTACAGCCTGTAGTGTGTATGTTGGAGATCTGGAAGAGGGACCAACCAGCAGCGTCTAACGCAGAGCAGCTGTCTGTTTCCTGGGTTACACAAGCCTACTGTCTGCTGGCAACCATAAAGTGTACAGCTGGACCTACACTGGTAAGCAGCACACACACACACACACACACACACACACAAACACCCGCATATGGACACAGTAAGCCGACCCATCTTCTTCTCTGCTTTCCCATCAGACCACAACTCACCACCAACCCTAATGCAAGCAGAATAATTCAGTAGATCATCACAGACTCTCTGGAGATATTACTCGTTTCCTTTTTAACTGCTCTGGTAATAAATATAAAACCAGCAAGAGGAAAAACTTCCACAGTAAAACATAATTGGCACCCAGGTACATGCAGTAAAGAGAAAAATTAAGCTTGTGAAACACGAGGATGAAACACAAAAGCTTTTTGACATTCTTCTGGAGGTGAAAGTACAGTAGCAGACGAGAAACTGTCAATTAATTGACCTTACCTCGTTTGCAGTTTTGAGGAGATATTTAAGAAAATTGCTAATTGAGTGATTCTCATAAATTTCATAAAAAACGTCTAAAACATAGTAAAACAATAAAACAAAGAAAGTTTAATATCAACAGTAACAGTACAAAAGTAAAAGTGGGGAAAACACTGAGAGATTGTAATTGAAGTCATAAAGTTGTCAAGCTCTGCTGTTCAATTTCCCTCAACCGTTCTATTAAGGCAAAGCACCCACCCATTCATTCTGCCTCCATTCAAAATCCTCCATGGTCCACGCAGGTAAAGAAGGTGACTTACCACACGCAGCGACGCTCACAGCCTCTCCACTGATGAGAAAATCTAAGCAGGAGCAGTGAAGAGAGCCTTATCAGCAAATGTTCTCACCAGTCAGTATCTCTCAGAGTGCTGACAGCTCTGTCATCTTCCCCCTTCTCTCAGTTCTCTTAGAGTGTTTACTCCAGTCTACCTAGAGAACTGGCTGATGTGCAGCCAGTGAGGAGAGAGAGAAGGAGAGACAGGTCGAGAGAGCTAGAGAGAGTGAGACGAAGAGTGGCGGAAAGAGAGAGAGAGAGAGAGAGAGAGAGAAAGAGAGAGGGGAGGAGAGTGAGTGAGAAATCCCTTTCTCTTAAACAGTAGACCCTCTGCTGTCAGACTCCACTCCCACCTACTGCTCTCTTAAATGCCCCCCACCCATTCACCCTCTTCACAGCATTGTGGCTGAAAGCGAAGGAGCTGAAACAGGACGCCTCAAGGCTGGATAGAAAGAGAGAGAGAGAGAGAGAGAGAGAGAGAGAGTTGCTGAAAGAAAGAGAGTAGGACAGGAAAAGAGGGTGAGGTGGGGGTGGGGGTCTGGATCATTAGCTGCAATTTGCAGCCTGCAAGCCAATCGAAAGCGAAATATGAGTGAATGCAGGACCTGCAAAAGCACAGAGCAAGGAAGAACTTTAAAGCAGGGGAGTGAGAAGAGGACCCAGAGCGCAGCAAATACTGAACTTACACTAAAAATAATGTAGGGAAATTTTAAAATCCAGTCTAGATGTTGGATATTGCTGTGACTACCTACTGGTAGAACTCATTGCTGAACTTCTCTCTGATGAACTAATGGCTATGATGCCACGTTAGTTTGGGTGCTACCTAAACATTTTTCCCTGAATGAGACAAACATGCTAGCTTTAGTCACGGCTGTCGTGAGCACAAAGGTATAAAAATGTTACTATAGCTGCTCGTCAGTGATGATGTTCTCCATTTGAATAAATGGCCATTCATTAACAGGGAAAGTTGCATGTTGTTGTGTTTGAATCCTGCTTGGTGGGTCACCCCCATCTGAAAGGCAGGTGTCTGATGAACACCGCTAATAAACCAAAGCTGACAGTCGTGCAAGTTGAACGTACCCTTTACAATACGCTCAATTGTGTAGACTTTCTTTTTATTATATTTTGTCATTGTTTAGATATTTAGATGTTGTGGATTGTAGCAAATGTTGGTCTAATTTATCCTTTAAGTTTTAACTACATTAAGCAAATAGAAGGCAGAAGATGGCCTGTAATTCACAGGATGATTGTGTCAATAGAGCAGTTGAATGATGACTTATTTACCTTCTATTCAGCTGCTTGGGTAAACCTGATACACTGGATCTAACGGTCACGTTACTAATCTCTTGGTTAAAGTTTGTTCACACTACCAAATTCAGGTTGGAAAGAAGAGCTGCAATCAAGAATCCCACAGACATTACCACCTCAAACAGGAACAGAAAGCCCAGGGGGGTTCTCTAGCCGATCTTTAGAAACGTGTAGGTCAAATATCAAATGGCCCATACGTTAAGTTTGGTGGTATTTGAATGAAGATCCACACTGATCACTGGCAGAGTGTGTGTCTCATTAAAGAGGAGCTTTTCTCAGAAGTGGAAATGAGCCTCGTCTTGTTGCTGAGAGCCAGTAGCCAGTCAGGCAGAAAAGATCCTCTTTAATCCTGTATACAGCACAATGGCACATATGTAGCACGGCTATCGGGTGATAAAAAGCAAACTCAATGACTTGAGGGGCCCTAAATTCATTTTCATTTTCATTATCGTTACTCCCCAGGGAGACGGAGAAATCTATACAGTCTGGGGAAAAGATCTTTTTTTAATGACTTGTGGCTGTAATGATATCATTTAGATGGGATGATGGGTTGAAAGCTAGGCTATGTATAGCACCTGTTTTAAATGACTGTAAAAGTAGATTCCCTGCGTCTCTCCATCTGTTCGTGTTCTCACCTTCCTGTCGCTCTCTCGCTCTCCTTCCTTCACAGCCTCTCCAGGCTTTGCTGAGAATTGCTGTGGGAGTTCTCCACCTCCTTGTTTGCAAAGGCATACCTGTTTACTGACTTTCAGAGCAAGTGAACTGAGTGGGTTTGATTTCCCAAATGACACTCCGTATGTGCATCCTCTCCTGTCATCCAATTTCTGCCACGCTGGAACCAGACGTCTGCTCGAGGGAGCTCTCTTTTATTTCCATTAAAGCACAACGATGTTCAGTTTTATCGGCTGTCATTTAACATACACAGAGATTGGAAAATGCTACAATAACATGCCAAGCGAAAAGAGACAGAATGTTACAGCCTTGACATCGCAAGCGGCTAGAAGCAGCGAGTGCAAAAAGGCAGGCTACCACTACACAGCTGATTTACAATTCAATTTATGAGGCGAAACACGCGATAAAATCAATTATGGGACAATACACAGCAACTTAATTGTGGTGGTGATATTCACAGTATATAACTCCCAACTGGAAAACTTCATCTAGAGGCAGCAAGACAGAGAGCGAGAGTGAGAGAGAGGCAAAGGTTGCCTGGAGCTTATAATAAGGTCTTCTTGCCACAGTATAATTGGTGGCATCCAACTTGAAGGAAAGGAAAGGGACTCTGTGGGAAGTGAGACACGTTCTGTCAATGACAGTGAGACCTAATTATACTATGGAGCCCCTGTAGCCATGGAGGATGTCAAAGCGGGGCAGCAATAAGGCAGCCGATGGGGAAGACACACCACACTCCATGGGTGTGTGTGAGCTTGCAGGTGACCTGGAAAGACCTGTTTACCTCATTAAAAATGAATCACAAGGTAATAAGGGAACCCGCTCCCCCCTCCAATGTCTGTCCTTCATGCATCATGCAACAGCAAGGTGGGACGCGTGGGTTAAGTCCTCAGGGAAGGTCACTTGGACAGAGACCCAGTCTGCCTCGTCTGCACCAAGCTATTGAAGCCCCTGCACTGCAATAAGGAGACAGTGATGAGAAGAATACTGCTGCTGATGAACACTGGGATTCCAAGGAGAGGCAGCTATCAGCGATAAGCCTGTGGCCACAATAAGTTAAACAAGGGAGAAAAACCCTATTAGCAGCGATCCATAATTCATTACACTGGGAATAGACAGGCCCCACAGTAGCTTTCATGAGATATGGAAGCACAGAGAAACCGATTCTGTTTCGCGTTTCTGTTTGAATAGCCACTCGCATCATATTTGTACAAGAAATGATCTGCTCTGAGGAGGATTTGAGTCGTAAAGGTTTCCTGCTGGAATGTTTGACTAGAGAAACTTGATAGGAATGAGGTGGGAGGCACGTGTCCTACACTAAGGACTATCTGATATAAGAGTGAGATGAGAGTAGCTGGTATATGAGTGTATGACATACAGCATAACAACATAACATTTAATAAATGCCCTGTGTCTGCTGATGTATTCATACACTGTTTGTTAACATGGTCATGATAATACATCATTTCACAATAAATCCTTAGATTCAGTCGGATGGCCGCCCACCCTGAGCCTGGTTCATGTTAAAGGGGGGGGGGGGGGGGGGTTTATCCACTGTCGCCTGATGCTGCTCAAGTGGGACTGTTGGGGTTTCTATATAGTTTTGTATATACTGATATAATGTGTAAGGTCTTAAACCTTAGACTGTAAAGTGCCTTGGGATGACTTATGTTGTGACTTGGCGCTATATAAACAAAGTTAAATTAAAGTCAGAAGACAGTTCTGACAGACTTTATTGATGCTCTTGGGGAAATAGTGGTTTGGACAGTTGCAGTAGATGCTACAGCGCTACTGTGAGACTTCTGTGCCTTGTCCAAGGACATGTAGCCAGGAGGAACCGGGAGTCAAAGCACTAACTGGACAGAGACAGCTGCTATACCAACTAAACTACACGCCACTCTTTAATATACGGTCTGTAAATAAGAAGAGCACTTTATTTCTTCACTTTGGCCAAAGACAGGTTATCTGTGTCCCTCCACTTCTAGTCCAAATGAGTCCAACTCTGTGCTTGGACACTCTGAGTTGTTGCCAGGAATCTGGAAAACCTGGGAAGCCAACCACAGACTACTGCAGACTGTCCTACCAACTGCACCATGGTTGCCACTATCCCTAATAGTTAAATGCTTAACCATGTCATTAGAAATAACCACCAAAATGCCTGCGTTGATAATATGAGGAATCACTACAATGCTGAGGCGAAAGAGATGCCATTGTAGACCACACACAGCCACAACTGCTGCAACAACGTGTACAAGGGGCTAGTAAATGTCTTAAACACAGCGTCAGCACCGAGTGTCCTGTGACCTCTGACCCTAAAACCATCCTCCACCCTACAGTTGAAATGCTCTTCTTTATGATTACATTTGAGTCATCGAATGGTGTAAATCAACACGTAACAATTTAGCTGTTTGGATCTGTGTGACACACACGACACTGATGACAGACAATATAAGCAACCTTCTCTGAACACAGTCTGATTTACGGGTCACATGTTACGCTAACCAATACTATTTCAAAATGAATGGCCCATTTTAACCACTGAACACGTCCTTTTATAAACAAACAGAGGTCTGCAGGACATGAAACACACGTACCATTTCCTCCTTATTGGCTGTCCACAAAAAACACTTGTGGTTAAGCTGAATGAGAAATATTGCCAGAGTCCTAATTAAGCTACAAGCAAATATTCTTCTAAACTACTCAAAAAAAACTTTGATTTACAAAGGAAGTGAGTGGGATAATTAGAGTAAATGAAAATCTGTCCTGTCCATTCACACAAAGTACAGAATGGAATGTGTCTAGTAAGACATCCTGGGTGACATGACCTCTCTAAGACCCCACAGACGAGTGACGGGGAGAATGCAGTGCCACACATAGCCAGTGGGACACCCATGTTGAACCGTGGGCTAATAAAACTCAAAGATGAACGTAGACAGAGTGGAAAAGACATCAACATGTAGTCTGACGGGAAATGAACTTCTCACCCTCAGGTTTGACTGCTCTACATATTCATCTCACGCCACACAGTCTTTATCAATGTGGGCCAATCGAACCTCAGGAATCCACCCACGTAACCAGGTCTACCAAAGGTAGACAATGCTGTTTGCTAATCAGATGCAGCTGACCCACTGTTGTCGTGAGAGCAGAATTTATTTCAGCTGTTTTTAGAACAACTCATTAATGCCCTGGCAGTTTGTTATTTCCTGTGGGTATACGTTCAGGCTTCCGTCATGCTTGACAGAGCTGGGAATTCATTTCACACACTGCAAATAAGTAAAGAATGTTATTTGTTTGTTGTTGGTGGCGTTTATGTCCAACATCATTTCCTAGGAGCGGGCGTTATCCCGAGGAGATCATGGATGTCTCATTTTAAAAATCTCTGGTTTTCAGCCTACAATTCTGCGCGCCTCATTTGGACAAAGAAAAAGAAACAGCCCGCGCTGCTGTGGTTCCTACAATGTGTAACAGCACGGGTGCCTCATGAGACGTTGTACTAATCTCTTCTATTTTAAGCCGCGCACAGCAGCCCCTGTACCTCAGTATGGTAGAGCCCACCTGTTGTTTCCAAGCTGAACCCCAGCTCACGTTTAACGTCAAACAGATGCAGACAGGTACACAGCTACTGTGTCACACGTTATTACTTTGTAGATTAACATGGCAGCGAGTTCAGAGTCATCCCCAGTCTGAGCTTCCATTATCTTTTTATGGTTAAATATGAGCTGCTGAAACCACAACAGAAGCAGAAGCCAAAGGATTCAATCCGACAATAAGCGTTTTGAGTTGATCTTACTATACAGACCAAGTCGCACCATTTCAAAATGAATGTAAATGACTGTAAATTGCATGCTAACATTGAGGTCACGCAGTTATCAGCTCCCTGCGGCGGCACGGAGAGCAACACACAGACAGACAAACATGCAAATGATAATGACTGCAGCAGAGATTCAAATGCAAACAACACAACCAAAAGTAGAAACACAAATAAACACAGAGCACACGTTGACAGCTCATCAGTTTTAATATTCTTTTATTTAACTAATCTTTCCTCTAACAACATCCAGAGGCCCACACTGTAGAATGACTGGAAGAGGTTTTCCTTTCTGTAAACATACCTAATGTTAATATTGGCCATGAATACATCCTTCAGTGATCCCCCTTCAGTGATGGGGCCAAGATCCACAGTCATCGCTCTAACGCCTGCAACTTTGTAAAATAATGATTTAATGTAACCACTATAGAAAGCTGAAACCTTATTTTCCTAAAACTAACCTTTTAATGCATTTTTGCAGACAGAGGGAGGACTGTGGATTTGGTCCACCTAGAGTTGCTGAGCATAACTGATCTTTACACCATTGTCACCCTAAATACCTGCTGCCCTTTGACCCCTCTACATGAACAGCAGAACAAGCTTTCACTGAACCCATTAAGAAAGCGCTAATTCTATCTGATGTAATATACGTTAAACAACAGTTCTCGTCCTTCACATAACACAGAACAAAAACATGCTAAAATAATGAAAACTGAACCTGAGACTTGTGCAGTAAATACCTGGCAACATTACATACAAGTTCAATCAACTTTTATTATTATTATATATACAAACAATGATTGAATATGTAATTGATAGGTCATTTAATTTAATTTTATTATTTTAAGTTTCTGATCTATAAATGAAATTGGTCCCAAAGAATTTGCATTAATGACTTGTAACGTTGTTAGAGGCATGATTTAGCTTCTTTTTTCCTTACATTTAATTCTGTGAAAGCTGTCTGCACTTGGTGTTGACTGTACGTTTAGATAAAGTTGTGTCAGATTCTGGCTTCAGCTTTGGTTTTGTTACATTTTGTGTCGCTGCACATGAGTTTTCTCTTCTAATGCGTTTAAAGCATTATTGTAAATAAAAAAAACACACATAATAATTAAAACCGCCTTCAGTACACAGGAGATATAAACAAAGGAGGATGTCCTCATAGACAGAGGCCATATCGTTAAAGCTACACAATTACCCATCACAGTGCAGTTCTATTCAAGCACAGCACCTCTTTATGGTCCCTTTACCACAGTCTGTCTGGACAAGCGGTTCAAGCCTGTGCCTTTTCCTCTTTTGTCTGCTCTCCTGGGGGACATGAATGGGAGCTTGGGGCCTGAACAAAAGGCAGATCATGGGAGTATTGGGGGGGTACGTGTGAGCTTGGTTCGGGTAATGGCAACCAAAAGGAAAGGGAGGTCTGGCTAAGTATTGAAGCTCACCTAGGAGCGGAACAGGACAGGAGATGAGCTCCCCAGGATGAACAGCTGAGATCCTCCTTCCCACACTACACATGTCCCGTCAGTATCTGGCAACAACAGGGCCTTTGCTGTCTCGGGTGCCGGTTTAGGAGGGTATGGGTGGTGGCAGGGAAAGTTGTTTCTCCATGGTAACAGTGCGCTCTTCTCAGTGATGTGGTCTTAATAAAAAGCACCCTGAACTATAACCTCCGGCTGGTGATCATCACTACAAAACATTAACTTAAAAAAAAAAAACGTGACACAGCATCAGTCTCACTCAAATACAACAAAATGCTTTAGATGCTCAAATAAAATGCTCCCTAAACACAAAATGACTCCTACTCTGTTACGACAACTGGACTATACAGTCCACTAGAGCTGTGAGTGACAGGCAGACCTTTTTCCCGGGATCTGGATAAGACCTTTTTGTTCAAAGGAGATGGAGTTGTGATTTCCCTAAATGTCACCTTTTCACGAATCCCATTTCGATCCCACCCCTTCCACCTATGTTTCCTGCTTCACACTTTCAATTTATGTCATAAATATGTCATATTTCTTTGCGCACTGCCTTTCTTCCACATAGCTCCCCCGTGGTTTTGCTTGTCTACTGCTGCACATGATTTGTTGCGACACTGTTCATTTATTCTACTTTCTGGTTTTCTTTTACTTCTGCCATAAGCAGGAAAAGTTCACATGGAGTTTTTATCATTGTGTTTTTGCCTGAGCACACACCCTGCAGCTAAATAAAAGTGAGACCTCCTCAGAGTTCTCACGGTACCCGCAGTAAGATCGGGCACTAGTAAAAGTACCTTTAGGTATTGTGGACCCTCGCTCTGGAATGCTTTAAACGAGACCTATAAAAACTGCACCTATAGTTAAAGCTGATCTCAGGCCTCTCAGTATCAGTATGTGTGTGTGTTTGTGATTTGAGAACATGCAGCCACTGTGTTTTGATGATGTTACTGGTTTGATGTGTGTATCTCCATACAAGTATGCATGAGTATATTTGTGCAGCTTGAGTATGCATGTGTGTATCTATGCAGGCATAAGATACAGTAGTACGTACGTAAGTATATTTGATTTCCTAAACTGAGATTCTCTGTTATAAAATGTCCTCTACAAATAAATGTACCTTTGCTTGAAGTGCCTAGCGTATCGATAGCCTGCCCATTTCTTTCACACATCATTCCGCCTTGCTCAGATGACTCTGGTCATATTGTAAAGGGTAATTTCTGCTTCCTTCGGAGCCACAGAAAACTGTGTACTGTAACTGACTTTAAGTGTTTTCAGAGACTAGTTACTGCACAGATAAATAAATGACCTGCCAGTCACTGTGCTGTTCTCACAACCATATCATTTTTTTGCCTAATCATACCCAGTGTAGGTGTATTTAAATGTTTTAGATGTGAAAATAATCACATCTGTATAATCCACTGTTTGTGTCCCTGCTACTGTCCTGCACTGCTGAGTGGCGTCTTGTTAAACAGATAGGAATACAATGGCTGGCTGTAATGATGTGATGTTGGTGATGTGACGGATCACTGATGTCAACCTCTGGCTACAAGGTCAGCCGGCGGGCTGACAGGTGATGTGTGAAGCATCAGAGGATGAGCTGCTGAATAATAGGCCCTTGTAAAAGCCTTCCTTTGTTTTAGATAAGCAAACACACAAGGCAAGCATGGCTTTGGCTCCAGTGATTGATGCCCACCTTGGGACTGGGCTCTGATGGGCTGTTGGTGGTCCCTGAATGTGAATCAAATGTCATGTCACAATGCCAGAGCTGTCCACAATGTCTTTATTTCCTGGAGTGTTCAAGGAATTATAAATGCCATGTTTTGCAAATCTATTTAAGCTCTGTAAGGATATCTGTGACACAAACTGGCACGATGAATTTTAATGAGGCTCACTCTAAGAAATACAATGAAGCTTTATTGCTTTTTATAGCTTTAACGTCTCCGCTGTTTATATTACCCAGCAGTAGAGCTGGTGGCAGCATTCATCAACCCCTTCCCATCTTTATTCCAACTTTCCTTCATCTTCTTCTTAGCCCTACACACACAGTATCTGTGTCAAAAAAACAAACACAAGCTATACTATTCGAGCTTTAGATGCACGGTGTCACCACAATCTGTCTCCAGCAAGATGTCCATTCATCATAAGACTGTAGCAGCTGAGATGGACAGAGGTGAGAGGTGAGGGCAGGAAGGTCAATGGAGAGCAGACGCTTCCCCGGACAATAGAGTATGAACCTAAGCTTCAGCTGATCACATGAAGCATCTGTGAGGTGGCTCTTCACATCTGTCCAATGTTGATGCTGAGTGGTGGTAATAGGCTTCTTGTATATTTAAACCACTATGTTCACCTGCAGGATGGAACAAGTCCTCTAAATCAGGGGTCCCCAACCCCCGGGCCGCGGACCGGTACTGGTCCGTGGGTCATTTGGTACCAGGCCGCAGAGAAAGAATAAATAACTTACATTACTTCCGTTTTATTAATTCCGGAATATAAAAGATGTTTTATTTTGAAAAATTGCCGGATTCTCTGTTACATCCGTCTATTTCACGCTTGACGCAGCTGATGAAGCCACACTGTCTCACCCAGTGACGGCTAACTTGTGATGTCTGCATTCAGCACGGCCTCACTGAAGCACCTCGGCTAACGAGCACCACAAGCAACACTACTGGGAATCATAGGCACTGTTACCCAGCGGTGGCACCTCTGGAAAACAACTAGAGAGAAACAGCAGTCACCGGTAGACCTCTAGCCACCAGAAACCGTGCTCAAGCACTGAGTGGATTCAGAGCAGTAGTGTTGACACACACACACACACACACACACACACATACACACACACACACACACACACACACACACACACTTGATTTCTTGAGGACCGTATAGACTGTCAACACTGCTCCCTGACCCAGGCCAGTGGGATGAGGCCATACAGGCTGATAATTTATTGTTGTGTGACAATGTTCACACTGATTAAAGCTACACTGTAAAATACAGGATTTAATGGTTATACAGAAAAATAGTAGCTGAGTCTCTTAGAAACAGCTGTGATAACTCGGGCAACAGCTGAGTCACACATCATGGTTAGTCTGTGTGTCCTTTTCCATGTGCACTCCCTCACCGTGTCAGGTCATCAGGTAGCTATTTGCCAAACTAAACATGGCAACATTTAGTTTCAGTGCACCACAGAGCTGAGACAAATTTTATGAAGACTTCATCCACCATCAAATCCAAGTTTTCCACCTTTAACTCAACTGCAGAGTTCTTAGACTTGAATTTCTGCATGTTGCATCGCCTGCTGTAAGCACCTTAAATTGCTTTTGTGTATGAAGTGTTAACATGACTTGCCTTTAATGATACACTAAGAACATGCTGCCCTTACTGTCTAATGCTCTTTTCTCTCTCTCGCTTGCTTATAGCCATGCTCATCTGGAAAAAAATGCTGTTAATGATTCATCTTCTCCCATGCAGGGATGGAGTGATGGAGGTAAAGGATCACGCAGGGACTGATGGAGCCAGTGTGGACTACTAAGTGTTTATTAATGATAAACTAGCTTCAGAGACTCATAAGATGTAGTGTGCGTTCTAGTCCTTCCTTCTCACAACCTGTCAGCCATTTGACACAAAGTCAAAATATGGCTGGAGCCCCTGCTGTGCTCACTTATAGAGCCTTGCAAATGTCTTGCAAACATAAATTGCATCCAAATTTTCCCTAGATGATTTTTTTCTAATGAGGCAAATGCCGAATGCAGACGTTCAGGTTGTAGAAATACACACTGTAAACACTGAAAAGTAATCTATTGATCAAAAATGAGACAATAACACTGAAACCTCAACAGGGTGTCTTATGGATAAACCCACAGGAATGATTCTCAGACCCTCTGTCTCAACATTTCCAGCATAAACCAGTCCTTGATGACAAGCAGCAAGAGAACTGAAATGAATTGACCCTGATATCAGTAATAACACTGACCTTTGAAAGAATAAAAAAAGGAAAGGCTGTTAGTGTTTTTATGTTTATCTGACTTCATGCAGTCATTAGAGTGGATGCTATTTGCTAACTATCCCATTCTGACTTTTGCAGAAGGGGCAGATCTTTGGTGAGGACTGCGCCACCCCTGGCCACCTCTGTGGTCCCACTCCTGCTGCTAACATTATGCAGCAAACGTGTTAGCAACTGTTGCCTGTTTATACATCTGGCAGAATTAGAATTCATTCTGAGTGTGTTTGTGTTTCCTGAACTCAAATATTCAGGTCTTCTATGCAACATTTGCCCTTTTCTGCCGTTTGGCTTCAACAGTGTGCAAGAAAAATGCACAGCTTAAGGCAACCCGAAGTGCTGATCAGAAAACCAGACCCCAATAATAAGTCAGCGGTAATCACAGGCTCAGTATTGCTGCCGGTACGTACAGTATAAAAGCCCTGTGCTAACCTTTCATTACATTTCTGCCGTCAGTCTGATGCTAGTAATGTGCATATTTACCCTCCCTTCATATATCTTCCACAAATCTGTCTTGTTGTATTCGTCTCACAGCTCACCCTTGTCTGACCTGGACCTCAGCAGGTATTCTGCACATCTGTATGCCACCAGCAACGCCTTCCTGAAAGGAACAGAGAGATTAAGATTTCAGTGCTGCATGTTCAGGCTCAGCATGCCCTGCAAAGACGCACTCTTTGGAACAGTAGCAGGGGAATGTAATAGCTTCCATGTGCCTCCGCTGCCGCTTCCTGAGCACACTGACCACTCATCAGCATCGCACGTGTTGTTTTCTCCCTTATGTTCACGCTTGCAGCTCGGCTTAGATTTAACGTGTTCTTCTGCATACGTGCACGGTGTGTCCACGGTTTTCATGACATTCCTCAGCTCCGTGTGTGTGCGAGCATGTGTGTGTGTCTGCGTGCGT
Organism: Microctenopoma stevenorrisi; assembly: GCA_032270685.1. Taxonomy (NCBI): domain Eukaryota; kingdom Metazoa; phylum Chordata; class Actinopteri; order Anabantiformes; family Anabantidae; genus Microctenopoma; species Microctenopoma stevenorrisi. The sequence goes on along the minus strand of JAUMTR010000027.1, from coordinate 1,834,228 downwards.
GAATCATCTGTGTTGCTCACACAAGTCTGGTCTGCCGAGAGGCGAAGCGATAGCCTCACTTCCAGCAGCCTATAATTACAGAGGCAGCTTCAGTGTGAGAGCAGGGAGCCTGCTGGGTAATTGCCACTAAGAGCACCATGGGAAGTACGGTATAGCTCCTTTACATGCAGCACTTATTCAAATGGATCAAATTGAACCATTTCAGAAATTGAACAGGACCAAAATAAAAACTCATATGCACGCAGCCCTATGAGATTCATTGTATCTAAGTGGCAGAAAAAACCTACACAAGAACATGATAAAGAATACTTAATAGACTGCTCGTTGTTGAGGATTGTATAAGAGACGGTATCGTCATGACAACATCCAGTGAGAAGTGGGATGTACATGAAAAGGCAATGGGGTATTATCTTAGTATCTTTCAGGACCATAAAACAAAAGTTGAATTGCTAGAATACTCTTGAAAACTTGTCTTGGAAATGTCACCAGGTGAAATGTACTGTATGTGGAGAGGGGCAGTTCTACAGGGGGACCAGCAGAACCGGGCCACTCAGTGCCAGCCTCAGTCTAACCGGCTGTGTAGTTTAATAAAGGAAAAGGTATAGATTTGTGGTTACACATCAGCGGCTGTCTAGTTTTTCTAGTCCTGGCAGATAACTTGGGTTTTCAATTTGATTGGATTACCACGAGATTAATAATAAATATTTGATCATTTATTTAATATCAGCATTCGTTTTCTCTTACGTCTCCAATTTGCGAGTGAACACGCGCCATCATATGCACCACGTATGACACATGCAAGGTTCAGGTGTTTTCCACTGAATCATGTCATGCCGGGATAATAAATATAAATATCTCCTTTTTGATTTTATGATTTAGTAACTGGATACACTATCTTGAAACTATCTATACTATACCATAAGTATGACTTTTTATATGAAACAAATGTGAATCAGAGTTTTATATACACTAAGTTTGATTTCCCCTTTTGTGACACTCTGACCAAGCAATAGAAACCCTTCTGCCTTGTCCATCTGGTGTGGCCTCTTTAAAGCATGCTAGACACTTAATTAAAGCGCACACACACACACACATGCACACACACGCACACACACACACACACACACACACACACACACGGCTTGGCCAGTAAAATCTGAGACACCATACACAGAGAACTGCAGCTGACAATTTATTGCTAGTCAAGTCTCCTCTCACAATTCTGAAAGCAGCTCAGATTGCCAACAGTTTAGTGTGACAAAGGGGCTAACAGTGCAGAGCTAGCAACAACACAGCCATCTGTAACATGTTAGTGGGGTTTCTGTGAAGGAAGACAACATCTCTTAAACTGATGCAGAGCATCCTGCTGAATTCGTTGGCTTCTACTGCCAGTGCCTCTGATTTCCATGTTCCCTCTGAAGAATGCCACCAGGTGGTATTAATGTTGTGGTTGGTAGCATGGTTTCTAATTCAGAGCAGTGTCAACACACCATTGCTGATTGGTTGTCAAATGCAGTCACGCTGATTAAAGGAAGCTATGTTAACCCAGGCTCTAAAAGATTCTCTTTCTGTGCAACGATAAACACAATGAAGTTTCTGTAATGAACATAATCATGTAACAACTAAGTTCTAATAACAGTGAAGTGCTGCATTTATTCATGGAAAGCAATTTGCAAAGAGGTGGCTGTGGTGGATGGAAGCACAGGCCGGTCACACCGGAGTTAAACGCACATGTCCCACGTGAGGTTGTACATAAAGTACATAAACATACTTTGGGTAAGAGAAAGATACAACAACATCTTTAACCTTAACTGAATACTGTGAATATCGATTAGATGATCAATGTTTTTGAGACTTTCATTTACTGTAATTGTGAAAATATTGTCAGTTTGATGTAAACTACAAAATTTACAATTATACTTTGGGTTTAGTTGTATGGGAACAAACTAAAAAGCATCACGCTGGAATGTGTCTGTTATGTCCACATGTCTCTGCAAACACTGAATGCTGCACATGGTGACCGCAGTAAGTGTGTGAACGTGAGCAACTTACTTTAGTTTTCATAACGCTGCTGTGAGCGCATGCTGTGTGTTGCATAACGACACGATTATCACCGATCCATCGTGCAAATGGTTAAAGTCACAATGTTTTAAACCCCATTTACTTAAATGTTACCATGTTATTGTTAAACAATTGTGCCTTCCATTACAAAGCTATTACCAGGCTGTTATTGACGACTCACCTTATTATTACCCCACTTATTAATATAATAATCATATTGTGTGTAACTAATAATATTTTTTTTTTATAATTATTACTACTAATTATTATTTTTCAGATTTTTATGCCTGCCTTGTTTAGTTGCTGGGAAATGTGAGTTGCCTCTGGGTCTTTATGCAGGTACACTGCCAACTGCTAAACTTGCTATATTTTTGTCTCGACTCTGAAAAGGCAGAAAAAGGTGGCCTGTGGGAATTTTAGGAAACATGAATGCAAACCTCTTGATGAATGAGCAGCGTTTGTGTTGTTAATGAACCATTAACAATGTGAAATGTTCGGGGAATTCGAGTGAGCAAACAAAAACAATAAAACAAAAAGCTAATTTCTATACAAACAATGCAAACGTCCAATTATGAAAATGAGTTTGTCAGGGTGAATCAAGCTGAGGTATATTCTGTTTTCCTCACATGTCGCAGACATATAGAGAACACACACACACACACAGGGAATGTGTGTTCAGGGAATTCTTCCCAGCCGCTCAGCTTTGTTTCCCTTGAATTACAAGCAGTCGTGTGCACAATAAAACTACAGACCTTGATCGTTGATGATCTGACCATGAACCACTTGATAGCACAAACTAGCTGCACATCGGGATGCTCAGTCTGCACCGCAGTAAACCCTATTGTATTGTGTGAGTGCAGTGAGACAAAGATGTGCACAGACCTGGTCTAAGCCTTATGAGGATGAAATAGATCAGACTCATCACTTGTATGAGGGATTTCTAAGAGACACGATGTGAATGTTAAATACTTACGGCTAATCTCAGATTTCAGCAGTGATGTTTAATCGGTGCTGAAACCCAGCGGCACACACAACTGCCTGACTCTTCTGATGCTTCTTGCTTTCTGTATCCAGAGGGTCCACACTGATTAATTACTGTATAGAGGTAGAGCAAGTACACCCCCCGCACACACACACTCTCACACAGACACTCACTCAGTCACTAGTATTGGTATATGTTTTTTGCCCTTTGTGAACCACTTTGGGATGAGTATGTAAATAAACACACTCCAAATAAGGTTGTCTTTGACCCAGCTTGCCTCTTTCGAGAAACCCTGTATCAGTCCTTTAATCACCATGACAACTGCCTGCACCGAGACTGTGGACAGACTCGGAAAGCAGAACGCTGCAGCAGAACTGGGTATAACGTGAAACCAGCAGGGATTTGTCAAATCCAAATATTTTCAGGAGTTCAGTTTGGCAAACTGAGTCTGCGATGGGCTTTGGAGCCTCGCAGCGCGATCTCACCCCACTGGGCCACAGCAACAGTTGAAAGTGTAAACTCGAGAGAACTTTTGCAAAAAAGCCCGCAGAGGCAAAACAGAACTTTTCCTTCAACTTTAGCCCATTAAAGATAGCACAGTGCTGCATGTCAATCTCTTTACTTTCCAAACTGCTGCCCTTAGATGACAGAGCCTCTACTTCAAACACTCACACTGTTTAGTGTGTGTGTGAGTGTTTGTGTGTGTGTGTGTGTGTGTGTGTGTGTGTGTGTGTGTGTGTGTGTGTGTGTGTGTGTGTGTGTGTGTGTGCTGCCCATTTCATTTGAAATGTGGAGAAACATCATTTGCCTTTTCATCAATGTCAGCCCGGGAGGGTTGGGTATCACTGTGGTTCCTCGTTGTGTAACACTGAATTTTGTAGCACCACCAGAAAAGGGTCTTTACATGGACATCTTTACATGGACGTGCTAGCAGAGTGCTGGGATGGAATGAATAAAGACGTGTGCCTGTGAGTTCCCATTCTATACTGTACGGCTGTGCCAGTGTGTAAATGTCAGGTGGAATGATCTTGGTATATAGGTAACACAGACACATGGAAATAATCACAAACGGATAGTAAAAAGGTTTGACATTCAATGAAACATTCTCAGCTACTGGTATTTTCTGTTGATGATTACAGTAGTTGCATTTGAGCGTTATGTAACTATCCAGGTTCTGAGCCTTTATGCAACCTGCAAATATCTGCAAATAAGCCAGATGCTTAATCAACACCAACTAAGTGATGTACAGTAAGTCTATGACCAGCTTACTCCGCATATAGAGGCAGCAGCACAGTTTGTTTGAAATAAATGCATTGCTCAGCAGGATTAGAAGGAAGGAGATTAGACTTCAACTTTTACACATCAACAGATCTACAAGATGACCTGAATGACTGCCAAAACTGTACACGCGCCAATCTTGAGAATCAGATGTTTACTAACATGTAGCTAGAGGTTTGCAGTTTATCCAACTGAGGGAAGACAAGTTGACTTTTTAAAACTAAATTAAGTGCACATTACAATATTTTTGCATCAACCGATCTGTGAAACAAACCATTTGCTATTATTTATTTTATATTTATAACTATAACATTATATAACAACACCAGCATGTCATTAACACTGTGGTCTTGAGTTTTCTCACCTGATTCCTTCTTTCTTTTTGCTGACTCCATCCTTTCTCAACCAGATACAAAGTGATGTCCCAGTTTAAATTGCATATTCTATCTTAGTTGTAGCTTATGTATTTGTATAGTGAATATTATTCATGAGACCTCTTAGCTGTAACGTCATGGTGTTGATGCCTGAATGCAAATTAGCCATGTGCCAGGTTAGCTCAGAGGGCTAATGCTAGCCGATTAGCTCCGAACTATGTCAGCTGTCTCTGTATCCAAGCGGAACTATTCACGCAGACACGTCTTGTAGCCTACAGCGAAATACTAATGTCCCACAGTTCTAGTTGGTAACTTGATAACGAAAGTTGTCTTTAAGCACACCGGCTAATGTGTCTTTAGCTATACTTTTCACGTTTGACATTCTCGTACTTAGACACTACGGGAAGTAGTTGGGGTCAAACTTAGTAATACAGTACTGTATAGTAAATTTAATAAAAATGAATAAACGCGTTACTCTGTAGATTTTCAGACAAATTAACGTTGATATAAAAAAATAGCACCTAACCACAGATAGGAGGTAGCAGGTGCACAGATCTATTAGAGTCAGTTTAACATATAACATGCATAAAATGAAACAAAGGACAGTAAATGTAAGCACATCATCACACATATCAAATAAGAGCTAATAGATGAATGATTTTGAAACAGAAAATGGTGATGTGACAGAATCACTGATCTCCTAATATTGATAATGGCGATTATGTGATGTGATGTGTTAATTGAACATTTTAGTGCAGTTTAAATATATGAATCTCTGCCATGTAATGAATAACAATGAAGGTAGTCCAAGGTGAATATCATCAGTGTCTCTTCAGCAGCTGGATGACAGTTTCGGCTCCAGCCAAATAACTGTGAGCACTGGGTCGTGACCTGATTGAGAGGCACGTCACCAGCTAAGCGAAGGACCTTTTCCCAGGGACCAGCCCTCCATGATGACATGTCATTTTGAGTCTAAATGGATAGCCCAATGTCTCTTCAATCTCCTGCGTCAAATAACCGTAAGACTGGATCATCTGTTTTCAGCCCAGATTTCAAATTGATCTCAAATCCCTGTCATAGCAGTGCTGCACTGCATGTTTTTTTCTCCCTTCACATGACTACTCATCTTTATCTTCATCACAATGAATCAAATCACTTCTCTCCCGACTCTCAGGACACACATATACCAGATAAAGACTCCCTGCACTCGCATGGCTATAATTTACTGCTTTATCAGTGCTGACTGCTTTTTGTGCTATACATGTGGGATGTTTTGGCTTTTCAGGCACATTAGCTTGTGCCTCTTGAGGTATGCTTTAGATCAACATCCAAAATAAGATTTGTTTCCAGAATTTGCTCATATGTTTGTACTGGACTCTACTGTCTGTGTGTGTGGTTGCAATTTGCAGCATGAGTCATATCTGGGATGTATATTTTTATAATAATAGTTTGATTCAAGTAAATCTTTCCAGATAAGTGAATACTTCCATCCATCCATTATTCTAACCACTTGTTCTTGTAACGGTTGCAGTAGTGCTGGAGCCTACTGGGCAAGAGACAGGGTACATCCTGGACAGGTCACCAGTCTATCCCTCCATATGACCACCCAGTACTTACGATCAGTATGTGGAGGTGCTCCTGCGTCCTGCAACAATTATTTCACACATTTGAATGGATATAAAATGTGGCAGCTGTGCTTCCTGCTTGATTCTAACATCATCTCTGCACACATCCAAGTTAGACATAATGATGAGATCAGAAGATTTAATGGCAGACTTAGATCTGGAGATGCAGCTGCAGAGCGGACACATCTGCATGTAGTCTGACGACGCACTGTATTGTCATTATCAAAGCCAGGTTAGAGCTCAGTCACGGTTGTGTGAATAAAATCTACAGTTTCTGTGTGTGTGTTGTCTGTGGGTTCACAGACAATGAAGCTATGTCTGAACTCAGTAGTTACTAGTCTAAATCTTATTTGGGATCTGACCTGTCACACCAAATTAAAAGCAGCCCTGGAGGAGAATGACCTCAGTGTGTCAGCACATGAGAGGCATCTTGACTTCTTTGTTAGTACAGCAGAACTAAGGCAAAATCCTATTTGGCCTTTGGAGCAGACCAGACACTCGCAGCGCAGCACTTCCACCAACATTAGTGCTGATGGCAATACAACAGTGGGTGGAATGACACTGAGCAGCAGGCAGTCAGGCTGGCTTCACCAGCACAGTGGGCCACTGGCATGGCAGCCACCATCTAACCTTCCACACATTATCACTTGGCCATTAACCAGGTGGAGGAGATGGAGAAGGGTTTTAACAGCCACTTAGTGAGAGTTCACTGTGAAGCTGAGCATGCTATGTAAACACATTTCTGATACGATGTGTGGACATGCTTAATTCCACTTCACTGGCAGTTTCCTGGTATTTGGTGGTAAAGTGAATCGACACTTCACAGCAGCACTTGGATATCGTTCCAGCTCATCGCTGTCTACTAAATCAGCAGAAAACATCCCACGCTCCTGGGGTTTAGGTTCTGAGAGTGATCCTCTGGCATCCTTTCCGGCACATGCCTTGGGACATGGGCGCAGGAAAGTAGCACCCGAAATGGACTCTGCTGAAAAGATAAACCTTCTAACGCGAACAGTAAACATATCTGTTGGTAAGTGTGTAGCCCAGCGGCCTGGCAGAGTGATAGGTGATCCATTCTCGAGAGATGGCAGCCTGAGTAATGCAGGCATTTGTTCTGACTGAATGAAAAGTTGGCAAAGTGGCAACTCTGCTGGCAGATGAGCCAGTGGCAGAGTGCCACCCTCTCTCAGGCTAAAAAAACAGTGGTCTGGAACTGAATCCATCTTCACATAACCATTAGACCACAGAGGAAAAGGACAAATCGCATTCCAGCAGTCTTTAAGTCACAAAGTTTGTGACTAGCAGGTGAAAACAAACAGCTCAGATATGGTGGAGGTGTAGATATCTGTTACCATATGACAGCAGCCTCTCTGGAGAGCTCGTGCCCATGGAAACAGGGGTTTGAAAAAAGTGCTATGCAAGGTGCTTTTTCATACCCTTCTGTTCGCCTTCCGCAACCTTTAATTTGTCTCTAACAGCACTTGGCTGGAGCGAGTTGAAGCCTAACCCTTGACAGGTCTTTAGCTCGGTCCACAGGAAGGAGCCAAATCAGTGGAGCGTTTGTGCCAGCTCCCAGCGCAGAGCCCAATCGTTCCCATTCAGTGTGATTAGATAGCTGTTATGTGTCACACAAGTCAGGAGCTAAGTCTGGGTCCACTCTGTGTTTAAAAGAAAACTGTGTGTAGGAGGAAATCATTTCATCTGTTACTCTCATGCCACTGCTGACAAGGCGAGGGAGACCAGCTTCCTCCTAAATACTAAGTCAGTGTGTTACTGGATGCAGGATAAGACTGCCCACTGAAGATGTTAAAATGTCAGAAGAAGAAAGGAACCAACCTAATTTTATTTAGAACCAGAGAGACCAAACTGGTTTAGCACCTTAGTACAGCGCATCCACTGGCTCATGCACCACAATGAGCACAATATGAAAAGAATAGGAATAAGTCTATTACAGTATATCCTTTCATTTTTTAGCTGTCCAGGCTCCTCCTCATGTTGGTATTCTCATGGTATTTTGCTGTCAACCTAAGGATCACTTTAAATATTCATGACATGAAGGCTCAGTCAGCAGCTACCATGTGCTGGTGACTAAAAATGCGGCTTTTAAGTTGAACGGTGTGACTTTCAGGGACTTCTGCAGTGATCATCTTACACCACAACAGCTTGAGGTTAAAATCAGAAACTCCAGCTGGAAATGTGAACACCTGCAGACACATTAAGCCTGCACTACACCCTGGTTCAAAGTCAGTTGGGATTAAAAAGGTCTTGTTCAGGCGAATCTTTTGGCCCCTCCTAATTCATGGCATAATGAACCTGACTTTGGTGACTATAATACCTGGGTAGAATCACAGGGTGTAGTCGTCCTTTATGTCTAAGACCGGTTTAGTGTATTGTAGAGTATTGTTTTTTACTTCGCTCCAGGCCTTACATCAATGGTTTCTTTGTTTCATATTTTTCCTGACACTGAATTGTTATGTCTATATAGAAAATGAATACTGATAATATTGCTTCGAAACACAAACTGGTTCAGTTTGTGTGACTCACACTATGGTTCCAGTCTTAATGGTTTCGTTTAAGTTTGGTGTGTTTGTTGTACATGAACTTACAGTAGTAGCAACGGCTGGTAGCTGACGACTCCCTATGACGTCCAACTCTGAATGGTTCTAGTTAGAAATCAATAACATTTTTTAAAGTCATGTAACTTCCTGTAGGTCTTTTAACCTGTGCACACTCTGTTACAAATTTCCGTTAATTAAAAGTAAGTTAAATAACATTTTTATATTCTGAGTAATTGTTTAAGTTACATTTGTTGACACAAAGCTTCCCTGTAAACACAGATCTAACGTAATAATAGACAGTACTTTACTTACTTTACTTTAGTTCGCTTAGCAGACGCTTTTATCCAAAGCGACTTACAAGGAGCTAGCGACACCCAAGGACACACCTGGTAGGGGATGGATTAGGAGTCAGACGGGGTTCGAACCCACAACCTTCTGCATCCCAGTCTGACGCTTAACCCACTGAGCTACCAGGCCGCCTAGTAAAGTCCTAGTTTCCTTTCCTAACTTGCTATATCTCCTGCATGTGTAAATCACAGTTTCAGTAGTCAGATTTAAAAAAGCTGTCCAGTTAGAAATAATGAAGGTTACTGTGTTTCTTCTGAGCTTGACCAGCAACATACAGACTGCACCACTGATGCTGGGGTAAGGCTGAAAGCACATATGTCCAAACATCACATGTTTAGACTTTCAAAGCAACTTTAAAAGCTGTTGTCCTTCACTCTTTCCAAACACAACATTAGCTAACACTTTGTCGCCTCCTGAGCCAACAGTGCCACCCTCAAGGCCACCGCTCACCCCTCCCAAAGTGAAGTGCAGCCTGGAGGCATGCAAAGGTAATGCATGGGAAGTTCTCCAATCAAAATAGCTTTGAGGGGGTTGTGCTTCACAGTGGTGAGGGCTTCCTCTGCCTGCAGCACTCTCTGCAGCTTTGTTCTGCCCGTTATCTTTAGCAGCAGATAATCCTGAATGAGCTGCATGGATCACAGCTGCTTTGGCAGGAATCAACCACCGGCTGATCATGCATGTTACACTCATTACATATTCAAAGGGAACTAAATCTCCTTCATGTTGCTGTTGGGGTTGTGTGCATTTGCGTCTGCATGCATTTGTGCCTGTGTGCATGCGTGCATCTTCCTCCTCCTCCTCAAACAGGCTTTGCTACTGGCAGTTTTCACCCCACTATTCAACCTCCCGCTTTCATCCTCACCCTTTTTGCTCATCCACACATGCTCAGAGACAGTTTGCCTTTTATTTTGAGGATTGTTTGGTGATCAACAAAGTAGGTGTTGACGCTCACCTGGTCATGGTCACTCCTCCACAGTGTGTGTGTGTGTGTGTGTGTGTGTGTGTCTGTTACACATGGTCAAGGCTCTAATCATTATGTGTCCACAGAGGACATGGCAGTATGTGGGTAGGAACATATCAGAGTGATAATCTTAAATGGGTCAAAGGACAATCTGACAAAGCACATAATCTGATTTTAGAATTTGACTGGCATACATTTAATAAAGGACTTCTTCATATATTTTAGTGTTTTATTAAATGGAAAACAATTTTTCCTCTCACTTAGTGGTTTATTACAGCAATCCCAACAGGCTCATGGAGTATTTGCATACAGCCTAATAATGAAAACACATCCTCTATATTAGTATTTGTTTCAACATTATCACAAATAACTGTGTATACACTGGGTATTTGTATGTTTCTGTGAAAAGGTCATTTCACTCAGATTACACATAAACAAGCAACATAAACAGCAGGCAGACAAAGTGAGTGACTACATTAGCCGGTGAATAAACTAGAGCATTCAGCCAATTCTTCCCCAAACTCCTCAGACAACAGACTTGGTGCTGATTAGTAACCAACAAGCTTTAGAGATATTCTGGCTATTGCTACAGAGAGTCAATTAACAAATCCAGACCTAAATGCTCAGTATCCCATCTAATTACATTACATCCCAGCTATCTTATTTGGATTTCTCATAAGCAGGATAAGAGCTAATCTGGGCTTTTCAAACAACAAAATGGGGACTAATTCTGAAGTTAGGCAACTAGAAGTACTGTGCAGTAAAGGGACAACATCTACTGGGATAAACAGGAAAGCAGCAAGTGCACCGGCTTCAGCAGCAACCAAATCTGGTTAAAGAGATCACTTTATGATACATCCATCCCCGGCAGACAGGACAAGCAATGTTAACAGTATCTCATCATATTCTGCGATCTGCGCTGAGAGGATTAAGCAGCAGATCAGTTTGCTGTGGACATGTGCTCAGCAATGTTAGGTTAATTAGTCCTGTTGATAATGTGCTTGTTTGCATGTGTGGCTCAGTCAGTAGCCGTTGATCTCTCTGCAAGCCCTCACCTCCACACTCACCCCTTTTAATCCTGTCCCCAGACAGGCTGATGCCAGATCAGCAGTGACTTCAGACTGGAGGGACCCCATCTCCACAAATAACCCCTGTGGCCTGGGGATCAGCCTCCATAAGTCACTGCTGTATTTATTTGTCAGGATGTGGACGAGAGTACAAATCTGACATTCACTGAGCAGTATTCAATTTAAAGAAGGAGGCATATAGATCACTGTTACATTCAACGTTCTGTGCAGTGTTTAAAAGACTAACAATAAACTGGTAGACTGGTGGTATCCTCTGCACATCCCACAAAAGATCAAAACCAGCAGTATCTTACCAATAAATAAATATTGTGTGCAAATACAAAACCAAATTCTGCTTGTTTGTCTGGGACATAGAGCAGTTAGTAGCAGGTCTCTTCCATCCTGAGGATGTTTAGTGCAGAAGAATATCCCATTAACAGCCATCTCCATGTAATCTTAGTTTGCATTGCTGTAGTTCTTCTTCTGTTACAACACGCTATGAGCCAACTTTATTGCTTCTAAGAATACTACAATATATTTTTAGTATGTGTTTTGACTGTAAAGGTTGAAATTATGGCAAAGACTATTAATAGTAATGAATACAAAATATGGACAAAGGTGTGCGTTACTGTAGAGAAACAGCTGGTGAACGTGCAGCTTATTTTACCACTTTAACTTCATCTATAATAATACATCAGCATGTTCTGTTTTATTAAACATTCTGACAGATTTAGTTGAAAGAATTTGTACAAAGTAGGATATTTCTCTGGGACTAGTGGGACTAAGAAGCTTCTAAAGATCCAGTCAGTCATCATATCTGATATTCCCCTTCTTCGGTTCAGAGATTCAACCAGCGCAACCTTCCACACAACAAACGTGCATCTAGAATTTGAAACTGGAACATACTACTCAAGTCTGCCCTGCGGACGCCCCTGCTGCTACTCTACACCCACAAAAGTTGTGACAACAAACACGTCTACAACCCAGAACTGAGCAGAGGAGCACTGTGACTGGAAGACGAGCACAAAGAACAAACCCAATTCAATTGCCTTCATTAAAGCTATTCTGTTCTTAAAGTGCATCTGGAGGAGACAGGGAGTGGAGGAGTGGATACAGAAAGGCTGCAGTGTTTGGTCTTCCACAACTCCTCAGACATTAGGACTTCTTCAGTACAGTCCTCCTCGGTTTGTGAAATAGGACACGTTACAGTGATGAGACACCTTCTGTCATTTACAGGACACATATAGACGGAGATTCACTATGACCTCCTATGCAGTACTTTAGTGTGACACCCATGTCTGCAGTTCAGCATAAATCTTCTGAACACATCCTCCTCATGTCATCACGTCCACATTGGATCACATCATTGCTTATTATAATCCATTGTTTGAGCAGTGCACAGGAGGATGGATGTCTGATTATGGTATTTCTATGGCAAACAACAAAGTAAGCCTGTCAGAGCTGCAGAGGAACAATACATCTGCTGTACCTGCTGAGGTCAGGGAGAAGTGAGGGCGTCCACAGAGCCTTCGATTAAACTACAAAGTCCTTAAAAATGCACTCGGGTCAATGCAGCGCACAGTTTGACGGACGGCTCGTCCGAATCAACAGTCATGTGGGTTCATCTTGTCAGCTCGAGCACATTCAGGAGGAAAGTGGGTTGATGAGTAAACACGACAGCATCAATACTGCATGAGAATGAACATCCAACGATTTCCTTCTTTAATGTCTGTAAAGAGATCTAGGTCGAATCCTCTTAATACCCTGTCATGAAAATGTTTTTTTAAGGATTAAGCTGCCACATTGAAAACGAACACAGAGTGTGTCAAAAGCATGAAACAGTAACAACAACGTTTAACAACACAAATCTCAAATGTGCAGAATCCCAGCACAAAGACATTTACTCTGCTGATACATCAGCTTCACTTCCCCAGAACCACTCAGGCGAGGAGAAAGGAGCTAAAGTTAAGAAAGAAAAGACTCTGCACCAGCAGCATGATTATTTGAGGCCAGCGAGAAGAAGAAGTGGTAAAAACTCAAATCTACCTTGTTTATATGGAGTCGGGGCACCCCAGTGGCATCGTTGGTGCCGGGTCTGCAGGGTGCTTGTGTTTCCCCAGTGAACTGAAACAGATGTCAGCAGAGACACCTGCTCTGGCTCAGCCTCCTCCTCCTCCTCCTCCTCCTCCTCCTCCTCCACTGCCTGACTCCCGGCCTTGCATGTCAGGGGTCGCCACTCTGTCCCCAAAATACACCCATCGCTCAGCCCCCTGGCATGCTATTGTCTTAAGCACTTTCCTGACTCATTAAGATCTTTTCGCACAGCATTTCTCACCCGTTGTTTGAGCCTTAAATGTTGAGAATGAAGAAGCCACAGCTGATTACAAGCAACCATGGCATCATTATTTTTGCCAACGTATCACAGTGATTACTTTGGCGAAAAGACCTAAATTAGTGATGAGCGTGGAAAAAAAATGTAAGGAGCTTACTGTCTCACTCACAGGGAATGGATCCAGGCTAGAGCTGAGTGGGGGTGCACGCGTGTGGTCGTGGTGGGCCATCTGTTTGGGACGTCTCATGGTGGGCTTCCATCAGTGTCTATATGATTAACTGACACTTGTGTAATCCAGTGTCTGTGGTCGGACTCAGGGTTGCGCTGGGTAAAGATGCTCCGTGCCAAAGGATGTGGAATCACGCAGCCTTCTCAGCTGCAAAGAAAAAATTCAAATATTGTGTAACGTGGCAGCGACAGCAGGGCAGAGATCTTAGGCCTCGAGGTTGACGCTTTTAATCAGACCCTGCTCACACCACACACGAGCAACAGTGACCTACATGCGTCCTCATCTGAATGACAGATGTCTCCTGTGTCTTTACTGCACAGTAGCACTATGTGCCCATTCTTCAGTGATTACTGCTGCAGGCACAAATAATCCTAATGATCAAAGTATAAAAACAGTCCTCAGTTACAACCGCGCCGTGTGCATCACTACAACACATGAATTACATCGAGCTACATCTTCATTGTTTCCTGAAGTAAGGTCAGCAGCATTTCTTCACAGGGATGTGGACTGAAGGACAAATACCTGTGTCTGTGTGGACTAGGTGTAAGTCACATTCTAAGAGAGACGTGTCCTCCTGTAAACGTACTCGTGTCCTTGAGCAACAAGGATCACATGAAAACTCATTTTAAGAAGCCTCTATTAAAACTGAGTCAGTAACAAAGTAACACAATCGCGAGGCCAGCGCGTCGGACACTTTGATGTGGCCCTTCTCTTGCCCTTTACTCATTTTTTCCGACTCAACGAGCGGATCATAGTAAACCTCATTTTCTGTGACAAATGACCAACTGCTTCATTCGTCGCCGCGGCGGCTGCAGCATGAATCTAAAACGACCGGCTAAGCTATAGAAATACTGGTAAGAGGATCACATCTAACACATCACACACCTGTGCTGCTGTTGTTCTTCACAAAGGCAAGGTCAGATGTCTGTCACACACACACACCGTCACACACATACACAACCAGCCTTCACTTGAATAAGAAACTGAGCAGGATACAGAACATATCTTAATAAAAAGCGTCACACTGGGATTGTATCAGTACTGTGACACACACACACACACACACCGCTAATGTCCATCATTCATTTAGAAGACTGCAATGAAACTAACACTAAATGAGCACTAAGTGAATGAACACACATTAACACACGTTTTTAATAACCTTAAACCTATGAACTTAACCAGCTCTGCAGGTGAACCTGGATCTGTGGTGTGAGAGTTGCACCCACTGGCTTGTGCAGCCTCAGTGGCTGGAACCCTTTTGTGGACATCCTGGGGGTCTTGTCTTGTTTAGGGACACTTCAGCATATGGCCAGGAGGAGACAGGTCGTGAACTGCCGACCCTAGAGTTGATGGGTAACCACTCTACCAACTTTGCCAGTGCCCCACCCCCTTTTAGAGACATGAGAACCATATCTGGCTATGTGGCTTTCACTTGACTTTCATTTCTGCTAATTGCTAACTTTGCAGCCAGCTGTGGTCTGCACACAACACATTCGTTTGACAAAGCATGTAATCATCAGAGCAGCTTTAAAATGTGTCTTACTAGTATAACATGGGGAATGATAAGCTCTCACTACGCTGTGTGTTTGTGGGGTGCAATGGAAACATCACACTCTTCCTTTTTAATGGAGCTATTAGACCTGCTAACAGAAATATTGCCGATCAAACTCAAAATGAAAGTTGTCTTCTAGAGGAGATGGAATTGTATTAGAAGAAGGGCAACATGGTTTATTGTTATTGCCCCGTGTGGAGAAATGAGCGGTGACAGATGCTCACAGAGAAAGATCATTTCAGTAACTCATTAAAATGAATGAGGAGCACTCGATCGGGTCAAGTGTTTTTATCTGTAGCCAACTGAAAGAAATTTCAAATTGATTGAACATGCTCAGGGAATGCGGGGTGGGGGTTGGGGGTGGGTCAGATGAAAATTATTGGCATTTTGTGTGACAGACACCTAAGTGCTGACTTTGCTGAAATTTCTTTTTCATTCACAGACATTAAACACTTTGTTGCTTATTCTTTAAATGACAAAAATCGGTCTCCACCTGGAGACAATGATTTAGACAAGGACAGTCCACTCCTCTGTTGAATAATGAGCAAGACCCACAGATTGAAAATGATTCTTTGGGATCACAGCACCTTAATATATATGTACTTGTGTTACTTGTTGTTTTGTGATGGACTGACTAACTCTTGGGTCCATTGGGTCTGTGCCCAGTAGACCTGTTTAGTAATCCATCCATGGATTCTACTTCTCTAAAGCTTAGTAAAATACATGTGATAAATATGGACATCACATGTATTGTCCCTTGTCCATACTTGTCAGGTTATGGACAAGAAACACAGCTTGCACAGCTCATGTCCATGTAAGATTTATAGCTCCTTTCACCCAATCCCATTACCTATGACTAATGCTCAGTGATCCTGAATGATAGGACAACGCAAGGCAATTAGTCATCACACCATTAGACCACCTGTATGTTGAATATTAAGTGTGTGCTGTCAATCACAGTCATGCTCCGTGGCGTTTTTATGGGTTGTGACCATAGCACTCACTTGAAATCTGTACACTCAGTCGTGGCAAATCTAGATGCACAAGTTAAGTCAAAAACACATCTGAAATGAGTGTTGTGATGTGGGGGATGATGTATTCATTAACATTGCAAGAGATAGTGAATATACATGTAGTCTAAATATAGCATGATGATTTTTTTCCACTCCAAATTTAGGTTACTGGGACGCAGGAAACTGTCTTGTCTTTAGCAATAGTCCCTTAGGGTTTGTGTTTTCAACATCAAAGTGCTGCTAGTTGGAGCTTCAGTAGAACAAGCACAGTTTTCCTAAACACACATTTTTGGCTGTAGCAAAGGAAATATGAATAGCTCGCATCTGTTGCTACAGTAAATATTCTCCCTTCATTCCTACTGTAGGTATCTCAGTTAGTGTTTGTCTCTGTACTACCATTAGCTTTTTATCTTCCTTTTCTAATCAGGGAGGCATGGCCACAATGGCAGCTTAGTCTCAGACAGTGTAATCACACACACACACACACACACACACACACACACACTAAGAACAAAAGATATTACAGCTTTTCTATTTTGTCCAGTGCAGCTCAGGAACTGAACAGTCATGTCCAAGTTAAACGTTTTGTGATGGAGGATTTGTCCTCTTGGGGCCTTGTTCCTGTATGTTTTTATATGTTTTTTTCTTTTATGCTATAAGAAATGGTGAGTATGTGAGTTAGTGAGGAAATTATTCTCGAGTATTTAAAATATTTAAACCTCTTCATCACTTTGGACACGTGGAACTAGGTCAGACTTTTGAAATGCTAAATCCACCTGAGCATCTTTTTCTCCAATAAATGTTTGAACAGGCGCCCAAGCTTCCTATGCGCTTGGTCAAAGTTTCCTAATACACATCATCTCATGTATGTTGTTGCATCAGCAGCTCTGCGGTGATTATGCTCGTACAGTACATGTGTGATCCATGTGTGATGACTGCACAGTCATGTCCAAAAACAGCTCACGTTTAAAATCGGTTATGCTCACAGCACAGACCTTGTGCAATGAAACCCTCCTTTGTGAAAGGAAAACTGATGATATATTACCTTGGTCTAAAAATACATTTTCCTGTCATAAAGTCATTAATGGTTGTTCCAATCTTTCACTACTTCTTAAAAGGCACATTGTTCTAATTGCCTTAATTTTCTTCTTCATTTTTTAAATAATTCTAGACATGTAAGAAAGGTTGTATTGGCCTGTGGATCTGCTAATACACAGCAAGGAACAATCAAATTCTGACCATGACTGACAGGTGTCAGAACGCACAGCATATCACGGCTGTGTAGATGAGACAGTGTGTCCATGTTGAGCCCTGTCCACCACAATTTTGCAATACTGCAATACTGCAATACTAGGCCTGCACAAAAAAACAAACAAAGGAAATTCTGAACTCGTGGTCACACAAATGAAAAAGTGAAAGGTTCACTGCAGTCCCTGTTTACCAGGCTTGCATCCATTCTAAACTATGTAAACTGCAAAGACGCAAAAGGTGAACCGCGTTATAGCGAGGGACTACTGTATATTTAATTTCCACATCTAGGCCACAACTCAAAGAATTTGGAAACCAATCACTGGTAAATTGAATCTTCACTTTTCTATGTTTTAATTGTAAACATACAGAGGAGGTTATGACCAAAGAGTTAGATAGAAATGTACAGTATGACCAAAACATATGTGCATCGCATGGAGAGGACAAAACAGAATCAAACTCTGAAGTAGAACTAAGCTACACGATCACAACATTGTGGAACATATTTTAGCTAAAAATATTTTCCAAAGTTACCTACTTTATCTTTAATAAATGGGGCCAAGTGACACCATATTAATCATATATGTTAAGTATTCTAGCCAAAACTCAGATCGCTCCCTATGTGGACTTAAAACCAGTCCCACTATAAACAAGCTGAAGGTATTAAACAGGTAGAGCACCAATAACTAACTTTAAGCACTGACAAAGTTCTTCACCACATACTGTGAACTGTTGCTGTCACCCTGGTAATAATCACTTCAGTACCTAATATATTACCAGAGAACACTAAGCTCACCTCTGTTTAAAGCCAAAATCAGCCTCCTCTTGCCTTCAGACTCTTTACCAGATGGCTTTCTCGTTCACCGGGCCAGTCAGAGAAGACTTCACCCATCAAGCCAGAGCGGAAAGCCCAGGGAAGGAGTGCTGAGGCCCGAGGGAGGCCGTCATCCTCAGGTTACCAGGCTGAACATAACTCTCAATTTGGACAAAGAGAGGCTGATTGGAGCCAGACACAGAGGAAGCCAGGGAGGGTAAAAGAACCAGCCAGAGGCTGGAGACCTGTCAAGAAAAGAAAAAGACTGCTTTGAACTGACTGAATAAAATGTGAATTGCTCTCACTCACATTGAGATGTATCAAAGACAGTCGTCAAACCAAAGAAACATGTTTGCTTCACTTACACTGTGTAAAATAACACAGGTTTAACCCAGATTTACAAAGCTACGAAAAAAAGGTCTGGTGTGATTGACCTGTCAGTTCAAACCACTTCTGTACACGTTGCTCAGAACACCAGCGTTTTCTTTTCTTTTTGAGGATGTTCAGAACTGTTGTGTTGGCTGTGCCCAGTCAGCTTCAACACAGCTTTTCTCCTTTACATTTGATGTGCTATTCACAGGTGAAACCCAAATACTAAAACCAAGTGTAGTTATTTAGAGCTAATTGAGCAATTTGTCAGCTCAATCTCACAGGACAACGTGGTGGTAATAAGCACCAGTCAGGGTAGACAGATACAACCTCTACAGCACTTTGTTACAGTTCCCGTATCATACCAAATGTTGCTTTACAGTAAGTTTCCATTTTAAAATTCTGGTTAGAATTACAGTTGTGCACCATATGAATTTTGATTTCATTTATTTCAAAGTACTGCTTCTTTAAATTGTGATACACTGTGGCTGACTTCACACAGTAAGCACTTGTTTTCAGTTCACATTACTCGCACCATTAACGACCTCTTGATATGCATTTCTGCACATTGTAGAAAATTGTGGTTGTTCTGTGAAGAAAGTCAGTGAGACTGGTTTCTTTTCTATGGAGCAGTATATTAAAAGCTGCACACCACCACCTAAATTAGCACTTGCTTGAACAAGGTCAAGACCACAAATGCTGCAACCACCTACATATATGGTGTAAAATGTCTGGATGTAATAACTGCAGAAATAACCAAGATGCAATGTGAAGCTCAAACTCGTGAACATAACAAACAACTAATAGAACTAAAGAATGTGACATGAAAAGCAGGAATAATAAGGAAATCATTTTAATATGCTTATCTCAAGTACCCAGAAGCCCCTAAGACACACCCACTTCTCCAAGGTTATTATAACATGAAACAGATAATGTTAACAGCGTTACTGCACTGTTTACTTATAGAATGTCCCCTTTGGAACCTTACAGGGGGGTTTTGCATTTTAGATACATTTTTACAGAAATAAATGAATGTACTAAAATAAAATAATTTATTGGCAACTGCATAGTAATTTAACTCTGAACCATTATAAAACAGCACAGTAGATTCTTACTTAATGTCAGGCAATATTTATATATAAAAAGATTTACTATATAAATATACATATTTATTCATGTCAAATGTATGTAAAAAAGTTACTGTTTAGGGCATTTTCCAACTGGTGCCCTCACCCTTCAGGTGTGACACGAACTCATATGGGATCCGTTCCAAATGAACAAGATGTGTGTAGACATTACAGAAACTTAGTGTTAGCTTCTCCATTGTGAGATAAATGGCAGTGGTTGTATTTAACAGCTGGCAGAACAAGAAACTGGGTCAAATAGTAGCTGCAGTAGTAGCTGTTTTAATCTGTGTTCTGTACTGCCAGATGGTTGAGCTTTTCTTCAGCTCACACAGTGGTAGGTACGTTTTCAATTAGAGACGACCTCACTAAAGTGATTTTCCTGTTATTATATGCATTTCCTGCACTTAGGTCACGCATGTGACAAAATCCGTCAGTATGACGTGACTAAATCAAATTACCATTTGGTTCATGTCGACTAGCAGCAGTGAACAGTTGTGACTGCGGCTTACATGCGTGTGGTCAAGTATTAGACGTGTAGAGTAAGTGACTCTGTGCAGGAAGTTTACATACACTCTAACACACAGGTAAAATACGGTTTATTGTAGGTGACCAGCGGTTGTAGTTCTAGTTCACTGTGACGTAGGGCTTTATTGTTCAGTGTCAGTACAGTTCAGCAGTTTATTGATTTGGACCCAAAGTTATGATTAGGAGTCCACCCTCTTCTCCTCCTATTGACGAATGACAAGCTGAACAAGCAGCAAACTTTTGCTTGTCTGCTCTGAGTCTGTTTAATGATGTGGGCCAAGTCCTGTATCAACAGGTGAAGTCGAGTGTGGAATTGATTCAGAGATACATATCAGTAACAGATGAGTTCACGGTCAGCTGACTGGCATTGTAACTATCTTAACATGTTTCATTTCTAAGCAGCACAGACGATGGATCAGTGGTGGTGCACAATACCTGATTTGCTGATTTGGGTGTAACGCGGTGGCAGCGCGTCACGGGGCGCTGGGCCGCCGGCCCACCAGTCTCACATGAAGGAGAAGATGATTTCAGGGAAATAAAAAGTGTCAACTCTTGAATGTCACACAGGCCTGTTTTATTTCTCCATGTTTAGAGGTACTAGCCTGTTTTAGACTACTCTGCAAAGCTGCATTATACACACATCATCATATTGCTCAAGACTTTCCACTCTCTGGAGAATGAAGGCAAACCTGAATATAAATGTCTGTGCATGGTCTGTCGCAGTCCCGTGTGCCTAAAACTGTATTTGCAACCACCTAATGTTGCTGCAGGAAACATCAGAGGAAACAATCTCATGGTTCCCTCGCATCAGAACATCTTATGCTCTTTCGCTGGTAGGCTTTTCCACCCAGTTTCTTCCAGTGTCACTGTTAAAAATGTTCTTTATACGGCTCCGATGATATCCACGTTTGCAGATCCTCTATCCCTGCACTCAAAATGTCTGATTCTTGAAAGTCATCTAATCCTTCCAATTGGTGAATTTCAAAGCTTTGTCATTGAGCTAAGCTTTCGTTTGACATTCTGATGGATTAGCCTAACCCGATTACCGACGTGTCCTTCATATGTGAGAAAGCTTGTTCTCATAAAGCACACAAGACTAAATTCCCTGCATTCCCTAGAGGTTGTTACTAACATTAAAGTATAGGTTAAAACTCACATGTGTGAATATATACTCACCAAAAACCCTATAATGTGCTTTTTTCATATTATACTATTTTTCACTTTATAATATTCAGTGGCCAGCAGTTCTGGATTCCTGAAAAAAATCAGAAGAGCTCGTTCCAACCTTAAGTTACCTTTACATGGGTCCTCGTTGCATCGTGGATGAGTCTCATCAGTTATGAGATGTTCCACCAGGTGTTTTCTTTTTTTTTCATAAAACAATGACATTTTTCAGTTTCTTTTTTAACACAGTGTCTTTCCATCTGTGAGGGACCAAGCAAGCAGGAAAGGGACACAGGTGAAGTTTTCAAAATAACAATAAGGAATAAGGAATTCAAATCATCAATGTCTGGGCCCATATAAATTCAACAAAACAAAAGTGAACGCAGGAAAAGTTAACGTAAAGAAATTAACTCCAACTGAACAGACTCTAAACAGGGACAAACTGACCTTCCTTAACTGAACACACAGGGGAACATGTGTAGTGGCTAATCAGACCTTTCACAAGGGGATAAATGAAAACTATCAACAAAACACAAAAACACAATACAAAAGTCTATCAGCTTATGCGGCCATCCAATTGGATGCGTCCTGCATATAACGTGCACCGTGGAGTTCATCCTTTGGCTGAACCAGCCAGACGTCTCTCCAGCGGCAGCCTCAGAAAGGAAGCAGCAACCCCAGCACAGCTAACTCAGAAATGTGTCATTAAAGCAGGGAAAACTGTGTCAAGAAAACAGTGGATACAGCAGAGGAAGTGGACGCATTCAAATTCCTGGAATGACTGAAAGGAAAAGACTGTTGCCATGGTAACGATTGTTTGTCGCTCTGGAATTTGAACAGAGTTGAAGTAGTGAAACTGAAAAAAAGCAGTCTACAGCACAAAAGAGTTATAATTTTCAGTAACACGAGCATCTGTGAGTCTCCGGCACTGAGCAGCTATTTTTTATTAGATGCATAAGTCCAGTGTGAGTTCACATCAGTGGCATAAGGAAAAGAGGCCAGCCCACTTTTTGAGCCTTTCCTTCTAATGATCTATTGAACTTGCCCAGGGTAATGAACCAATTCTCACTGAGTCTCCCAGTGTGCCACTGTGCCTCCATCTCAAGCTGCTGCCTCCTGCTTCCCTTCACTCATCGCCGCTTTCATCGACTTCCAAAAGACGCAAACATGTAGGCCAGCAGAAGGAACCATCATCCGGGCTGGGATGATGGTGGAGAAGGGCTCACATGGTAATATACACCATCACCTCGTTTAACACCACCCTGCTCAAGTCCAGCGGGGCAGGAGGTATCTACTGTAGGTCTGTGATCGAGTGGGCTCTATCTCTGTGGTGCTCACACATTGTCATCATGTTTTTCAGTCGTGTGTATGTACAGCAATACTGATGACGGAGCACCATGTTCTCCCTGCACCAAAAAATGAATGGGTAATCAAGAAAAATAGGTTGTCCAGAGTGCGGGCGGCCCCCTGCCTGTCCCATTTCCTGTCATTTTGGTTAATCCCCTGCCATCTCTGGGAAAAGTGTAATGGACGGCAATCCTCTGAGGCATCCTACGTAATAATATTCTCAGCGATGAGACTGTCTTCAAAGAGAAGAAAAACTCTGACACTTCAAATCCCCTCACTTTCTCACCATTAATCATATTATGTTCCTTTTACTTTTTTATCAAGTGCCAGCACATTATCAGCTGCTGCTGACAAAGTGTGCATCAGATTGGTGAAGAACGTTCAGAAAATGACAGCTCTGCTGCACAAAGGGAGCTGGATCCTCTTAATCCTCTGATAGCTGATATCCCATTAGCTACAGGTCTGTGACTTACAACCAACAAGGGTCCCGCCCTTGTTGCGATTCAGCATCATGAACCTTTCTACTGCAAACTGTGCAACCCCCCCACCCCCCTAACAGGAGAACAGTAGTTTTGTCATTGACACTCACTGGTGGGACACTGACACTTTCATTGCAGAAGTGTCACATTTGCATTATCATGTCTATGTTTAGAAGGGTTATATGTGATTATACATGGGTTTGGTTTTGCGGCAGCAGCGTAGTGCGATGCCGCTCAGGACGTCTGTCTGTCTCATTAGCGCGTGAAAACCGTGATAGGTGTTCTAATGATATTTAATTGCATTCTGTACAGCGTGTTTGTATTCGGTGTGCTATAATTAACATGTGTGCAATGACAACATGAGATGTGCACAATACTTTTTACCACCCAGCATGTAAAAAGTATTTATTTCAAAGTAAAGTGGTAGACAATAAGGTAGTAAAATCAACTCCACCTGAGCAGCTTGAATATCAACATGATGCACACAATAATGTATGTTGTCAAACGACATATTCCTTCATTGTTTTTTTGAGATAATACTTTGAGGATTTTTCCTTCAGAGTAGAGAGACGTTAATACACGTCACTATGACAACCACCTGAAGAGGGAAAAAATATTGGGCTGCGCAGATGCAAGGGTCTCGAACAGCCTCCTGGATAAACGGCCCCACTCTCTCACGGTGACAGCGGTTAACAGTTCTCCTCAACTCTGCTGGCGATTAAAACTCTTGAGTTGACGATGGAGAGAAAGAAAGGAGCATCAACCTAAATACTACAGCAGTTAAATGATTGCCAAAAGACCAGGCCCAGTGTGGGCTGACTACATGTTACAGAAGAGGTTCTACATCATTCCCATGTCACCCCCCTTTTACCAATCACAGCTGTGGTAAGTGTTTTATTAAACTGTAAACATGAGGATTGAAGTAAATTTAAAAAGTATTACTAATTGTATGCACTGATTCATAAGTTCTACAAGAAATGTTGAACTAATCCAACATGTGTTTTATACTTTTATACTTTTATACGTGGACATATCTCTGGCAGTCGATGTTCCTCCGGTACTACATCTACTACATACAACGTTGACCATCAACTGAAAAAAATGTTCCGACATTTGGCAACATTAAGCACTTGACTTACACAAAGGTAAAGCTGCAGTTATCTTTGCAATTGTTAAAGTTAACATGCAATACATTTGCTGGAGAGAATCTGTTGCTACTGTTGGTCTGTCCCAAAGGTAATAATCCTTAATCCTGTTTTTTTATGTTTGGTGACCTTTTGACACTTATTATGTCCTGCTGTTTTATTAACCAAACAATTTATGTATTAATTGACAGAAGATTTGCATTGTATTAATTGATTAAAAAATGTTGATTAAGGCAATGTCATGTTTTACTAGGAATATATAAATACCCTGTATCAAAGCTGAAGAAACATTTTGATCAAAAAACAAAGCTTAGAATTAGATTGAGTTAATATCTATGCTGAAGGTGGAAAGGCCTTTATTGTTTCTTGGTTGGTTAATAAATGTCAATAAACCCGTAATATACAGGTGCTTCTATTTATTTTACCCTACTCAAAATAATACAACTTTTTTTTTAAAACCATTTAAAGTGCCTCAAAGAACCATAAAAAATGGCCTTTAAAGGTTCTTCAAAGCACCTCTGAATGAAATGGTGCCACAAAGAACCATGCTTTGAAAAGTTCCTTGAGGAACCAAAAAAGGTTCTCCTGGCATCACTCTAAAGAACCATTTTTGTTTCCAGTTGGCCAACTGGAAACAATGACTGTGTGCAGGGTATTATGCAGGAACAATGTATAGATTAAAGTATTTGAATCCTCAGATTCTGTGTCTCAGAAAGTTTCATTTTCAAAGCATGAACATCAAATGAATGGAATGAACATCGTCTTTTAAAAATGTGAAACTATCACATTCAAAGTTTGAAAGTAGGCAGCAACCTGATGTGATATTCTTGACTTGCACTGTAGCATTTTTCACAAAGACTGCACAGCACAGCTGGACAATTATCTCGGTTGTATCACGGCACACACTTTACCATCTGTGCAGGGACGCATGTTTCTAGTTCTTTATCTGCAGGTACACAGTATAAGAAAAGTCTCTTCCATGTGGATTTATAATCACCTTACAGTCCTTACGCAGTTCTTACATAACAGCTGGAACGCTGTCCCACACTTTTGACTCTTCCGCAGCCCAGATGGGCATGGAGTGCATGTATTGTAGCAGGAACTGGTGTCTGGAGGCAAGGCAGGAGAAATGATTTACAGCAATCTGTTCTCTCTGTTAACATAATAACTGGTCCGGGATTCTGCCAGGACTCAAGCCAACAGTATCCCACCAGACTGGGATCAAAGCCAGGGGGCACAAAGGTGCACTGTTAAAGAGCAAAATAAAGAATGATTAGATTATAGAAATGAAGCATTGCATAGATTTTACATTACAGACTAGCAATTATAGCAAATTCATCAATAGTGGGACCTTTCTGTCCCACCCACTTTTTTCCACTCTGCCTGTGTACCTTCAGGGTGCAGCTAGCTCCAGTATTGTTCAGTCTGTTGCCCCCACCACTCCCACTGATCCCAAGCTAGTTGTAAAATTGTAAAATAAATTGACAGAAATGTCCATATGCTGTTCGAATTATACACACACACACATCTCCTGACAACCAGTCTCTAAGACACATATGTGAATTTCTGCAGCAGGCAGAACAGAAGTGTCCAGTCAGCTTCCTTCACTCCCACCTTTTATAAGAGCTTCAACAAAATGCTAAGTTTTGTGCCGGAAGCTCTAAGACAGGCCGAACTCAGTAATCCTGTTCATGCTAATTGAAGGGAGGGGAGAGCAGGTTTGGGTACAATGGCAAGGAAACAATAGTGGCACTGTGAGGCAGACAGCTGGCTTTCCACCCACTCTGTCGTCCCCCCTGTCAGCCCCTACCAGCGTAGCTTTGTTCCATTAGCTTAGAACCAAAGCAGACCCAGGGCTTCCCCAAACCCTCATGACATCACGGCCCAGCTGATAGAAGGCACAAAGGATCCCGCTAAAAAGGATGCCTTCTATTTATAATCTGTGAATGAGCGCCATGATTCCACTGCCTTAGTCATTTGTGCTGGGTCTCCAGGCCTCTGGATTGTCAAAACCTACAAAAGGAGCAGAAAACTGCCACAGAAATCTCACTGATCTCCATAATGAACCATATTTAAAACACCTGCAGCCTAAAGGGACGTTCCCCACAGAAGACACCGCGACTCACATGTGCACAGTGTTGCCAGACAAAACTTTTATCATATTTCTACAAACATTACTCTCTGTATGATAAACAATTCAGAAAATCTACAAATCTACGATAACTCGACCCCATCCTTTTACGTTGTTATCAGCAACACGAGGCTCAGATCTTTTTTTTATGTAACACAATGATGAGTGGACTGACATCCTGCACACAGCTGGAGGCACTGTTCTATAATATGTGTTATTGTTAATGTGGTATTGAAGTAGATTGTCTGAGCCTTGTCAGCATGTAAATTTTGTGTGTACGATCATTTTAAGCTGCTGGTGCGACATTTCATATGTGGCAACACTGGATGTGCATCTGAGTGTGCTTAAGTGACTCTCTGATCTAAACTACAGGCATCTCAGTGCTTCCACTTATCCACTGAGATTTGGCACATACATCACGTGACTCTCAGAATTAACTGTTATCAGTTAGATAACAGCGTCTACATTCTGGCTTCTCCAACATGTTGCTTTACAGCCAAAAACCTGCAAACTACCAAATGATAGCATGCTAAAATGCTCAAATAAAATAGTGACCACGCTAATAACTTTGCGTTTGCAGCTCACATGCATAAATGTCCAGAGTGTTACTCAGTTCATTTCGGAGGATGCGTGTCTCCTTTGAAAACACATAGACTTTTCTTTTCAATTCTCCTAAAACTCTTATGCTTATGTTGTGTCTGTTATATTTTCTGGTTATTCCTTGGCTCTTGGCTTTTGGTTTGAACGAGGTTGAGTCGGGACTCGGGAGGTTTTGTCGTGAGGATAGATACCATACAAAAAAATGAGCCAGCTGCCGGCTGTGTGTGCTCCAGATTTGAGAGCTTGTTAAAAGACTGTGCCCGGAGATGTTTATCTTTTTTTTAAAATACAGTATCAGGCGATTAAGTACAGATGGCTGGTTGAAGAGCAGCCCCTGCTCATCTTAAATTACCTCACCATGAAAAGAGAGGAGAGGTGAAGTGTAATCGATAATTCCTATACCCAACCTTCTTCAGTGCTGGAGAGGCACAATGAGTAGATGCTTTAATGATCTATCCTGGGATTTCCACAGACTTCTCTCTCAATCAGCTGACATCCACATCCATTCTGATATAGGTATCCTGTCGATAGATGTATTTTATGAAGCCTTGGATTCACATAACTGTCTCATCCATGCTCTCTCCATCTGATTATTGACATTCAGAAGAGACAGGGAGCACATAGAATAATCATGAATCTGTGAACATGTGTCAGTGAATGTGCATAAATATCAGTTCACTATCCTCAGGACTAATAAAGATTAATTTCTAGAAACTAGGAATGGAAAATAGTTGATAAAAAAAATCAAATCAATATAAAACACAAAATTATAAATAACAGAAAAAGTTGCCATGAAGCAGTGGATTCAAAAGGCAGGCTGGAGAGGAAGACTTGTTCAGCTGCTGTCAGATCCTGAGGCAGAGTGTGGACTGTAAAAACTCTGCAAAAGTTGTTGTTCAGCACTTTGGAACAACTAAGAGACTCAGTGTGCCAGAGGATCTGACAGGTCATCCTAGTTTAGCTTGTGCAGGACCAGAAAGTGCTTAACAAATAAGTCCCCGAATCTGTAGGGAAAATATCACAAAACCAGTGTGAGGATGTGAAGGAGGTGTAACAGCCTCGCTCTTTCTGAATTCTGAATTGATTGTTGGTGGGGGGTCATTAGTCCAATTTGATTAATATAAAACCAATACTGTGTCTGTGCTCTGTGTTTCACTGGGTCTCTTACTCAAAGACGAGGGCAGTCATAAACACAGCAATCGGGACGTGAAATGCTAATTATTGTTAAATATAATTGTAGATACATTTACCTTGAAAACAGCACACATTTAGGCCAAAGTCGGGAGCACTGCTGGTAGCTCTTGTTGTTGTGTTGCTGTGAATGTGAGAGTCACGTAAATCCTCCAGGTTTGCTCCTCCATGGTCACCATGTCCCAAAACCATGTGAAGCATATGTGTAATATACAGAAAATAAACTAAAAACACACCTAAATATCCATGTATTTCTACATGCAGGCATGAAATATCATATCGTTGTCTCCATAAAGATCATTTTTCTGCCTCTGACATGACACTAAGACAATTAGCTCTGTTCTTTGAACTTCTTCAAGCCTGCTGCATCATTGTTCTTTTTTGAAACTTTACGTGTTCCCCACTCACAAGCAGCTGACTGTAGATTTATCTCTTTTACAATACTCAGTCGCTGACGTGGCGGGACAGACGAGCCAGAGGATTGGGTTGCAGATTTTAGACAAGACACCCCGCCACAAAACCCAGTCTCTCTACAGTGGCTTGACCCCAGGAGCTCAATGAAAACACATGACTTCATCCTCTAGAGCCACAAAGACTCAAAGAAATCCAGGGGGATCAATTATGGGCAAAGTAAAGCGCAGCTGAAGCCTTGGCCACTGTAGGTGACCTGAGACTGGAAACTGTTACACAGGTTGTAAAAGCAGTTGTATGTGAACACCATCACCTTCTGGTTTCACTCAGTGGTGCAGGGAATGAGCTTTAGGTTTGATTAATCACATGAAAACACACCTAATCAATCTGTTGGACTTGAGTCAGAAGAGCAGAGGGAAGCTTTGAAACTGCTTCCAACCCTCCTAAATCACAACAAAGGCTTAGGTCCTGTTCAGTCCTGTTCAACACAGAGCGCCATTAGATGTCCCCAATGGGAGACAGGAGACCCTAATTGGCAATATATTGAATTAATTGAGCCTGATGAGAAATATATTCGTGTGCAGACAGAAGTCTGTTTAATAGCAGACAGTACAAGCAACATCTCATTGTGTTGGTTCATTGGCTGTTTGAGCTGAAAAGCAGAGAAAGGCAGAGTGGTATCAATCTTCAGAGAGGATTAATTCCTTTCCCAGAGGCTGTTGATGCGATTGGAAAATATCCCCCATGTTAGGAGGACTGTGTCAAAGATAGAAATCATGTGTCTGCTCATACTTCACATGACCTCCACCCCCCCACCCGTGCACACTCTGGGGTAGTTACAGGTCATCACACAGGACTTCGACTCTGAATCCGACTACCTCATCAGGTTTCCCAGCACAGTGATGTCAGCTGAAGAGCTACTGGTTTACACTGACTCGATTCAGCGGGACATACAGGACTGTAATTATATTTAACGGAAGTTGCAGTGACAGACACACAGATGGTGACTCCAGTTGGTTTGCAGCAACACACAGTTTAATCTGCTCTTGTGGTTTGTGCTGATGGTGTCCATTCATTCAAATGTCTGTTTAATAATGATGGTCTATGAGATCGTTTGTTGACTTTTGCTGGTTTACTTAAGCCGCCAGACTGATCCAGCAGAATGTTTTTATTATTATGACGACTGCCTGCACTTTCTTTGCAGCAGGCGCCCTGTAATTTCATTCTATAACTAGAGGGCACTCTTGTGGAGGTTTCTCTGGCTTGTTAACAAAGGTATAACATGAAAATAACACACTCCAACACATACGTGACTCGTCACCTCATTTGGAGGTAGGGTCAGGTAAACCGTGTAACCAGGTGGGGATGTGAACATAGCAATAGCAACATCTTCAAAATAAAAGATAAAATAAGAGACATTAAAAATAAAACTGTTACAAGATTAAAACATGATTAAGCACAATGGAGATAAAGGCAGATAAAGAGCATAATAAAAGAAATCAATTCCACTTCCAGCCACAGCGAAAGCCCGTTCTCCCCATCGTTAGTGGTTTGCTCTAGTAAACAGCAGCAGAAACATGTAACAGACGGTGTAAGAGATCGAGCTGGACTGTTGGACTGCAGCAAGATTTGAGCAAGACCATTTAATGCTTTAAAAACTAAACTCATGAGTTTATTTGATTGTGAAGAGAGGTTGATAACCTAATGCTTTACCACCCATCAAACTAACTTCTATTCAGGCCTCCCCAGATTCATTCAAAGTTATATTATTACTGGTATATACGTAAACTAGCATAAGACTCAAAGTCAATCCATACGCTGTGCTGTGCTACCCTATCATCTACTTTCGTCCAACTGTAGAACTTGGTTGTCTCAACTGAAGACAGATATAATACAGTGATTTAAACATATACGTATCTAATACATGTAGAGTATCAGTTTTTTATTTCAGATTTGGCTCATTCTGTTTGTTCCCGTTGCATCTCTCTGCTGTCACTGTGGTGCTGTTTCTCTTCCCCACCACCAGTGTCAAGGCCCCACCTATGGCTCCCCAGGGGGTCATAGGAATGACTGCAGCATACAGATTCTCACACCTATAAATTGATTTCACGGACAGGGTCAATGTCAAAGATCTTTTAATTGAAATTCTGCTGTGTGTTTATTTGCATTGGCTCAAAGCAGCAGGAAAAACCCCTCAGATTGGCCATGATTAGCAAACTGCCTAAATGTGTGGAAAAAAAGAGGCATACATAAAATATGATCCAACCAAACATCGAATCCTGGATATTGTTGAACATGTAAATGTTACTAACTTTTACAAATGAAAAACAGCAACAACAGAGAAGGGAGGTAGATGATGCTGCTGATGATTTCACTACTGGAGCATTTAGCAGAATTAACAGTAGTAGAGTAGCAATGTCACCATAGAATCATACGTGTTTGATACTGACAACACTGGCGTCGTGCTGTAATGCTGAGATTTCTACCTGAAATGCAACATAAATAATTATCTTCCACACGGTTTATCTCCTTCACGCCATTTCTATTTTTGCAGCTTAATGGTAATGTTCAGATTCCCCCCATTCCTTGGAAACACCCACCTTTCAGAGAGCAGTAAAGGGAAATAATAACTATTATTATCATCTCTGCCACATAGTTGCAACTTGCAAATCACTGGGAAGATCCAGGTGCTTGTGAAACGCACCGGCCTTTGAACAGGAACAATCAAAGCCTCGTGAAGGAGAAAGCCTGACCCTCATATTGTCATCTGCAAAAGAAAAGACTGAACACTTGGTGCTCGGCGTTATTAAAAGAGAACCTCTGAGGGGAAGCAATAAAAGTAACCTTGACCTCAACTCTGGGAGGTCAAAGTGTTAGACCTAATGAGGAGGTACGAAGTAAGCAAGCTGCGTGACCAAGCGGTGGAGGAGTTGTGACCTGTTTTCCTGCTTCAGTGAAGACATATATCTTAATCTTTAAACTTGGTTACACACATGTGCAGGATATTAAACCACACAGCTGTGCCACTAGAGGGTCACACTTAGAAGGCCAAGTCTAAATTATATGACTTAAGGCGCTGAACATGATTTACATCCCTCTACATGCAACAGGCATTCATTTCACGAAACGCCAACATCTGTGCAGCAGCCCGTCCTGAGCTTCGCCGGGCTCATAAATTGAAGGGTCAATACAGAAGGTGTGATAATGAGAACCATACATGGGTTTACTTCTTCACTGAGGGATTCTTTTGTTTTCCTCCACAAATGTCAGTCATCGGGGGGAAACTCCGCCTCGTGCTACTGCAGCTTTAGCTCTGAGCCTCTAACGAAAACAGTAACCGTTGACAGGGAGAACAGGACCCCTGTGAGAGGTCCCAGGGCTTCCAGAGGATTCTGCTTCCAGCAGGGAAAATAGAGTCTCCTGTAAGTCCAGAGAAGCCCCAACACTCAGAAAGCATCTGGGGGAGATAAATGTCCTGACAAACCACAGAATAGAGCCTTTAGAAAAACACGAGCACCACCAGGAGTGTGCCCAGAATGTACATTATGGCTTTAAAAACATATCTGTGGTGGAGAATAAAGAGCATTGTCTTTAAACCACACAGAGGATCTGGGTTGAATTAGTACATGGCATTGTCAAGTCTCTTATTTCAAGTTTATTTTAGAGTATGGGCATTCACAGAAGTGTGTCCCACGAGTCCACCTCTTCTCTTGTATTTGTCTGTAACACCGTTTCAACTGTTTTTTAATAGTAGATTTTTAGTGGGGTCATTTAGCTTTCAAACAAAACTACACACTGTAAGCATATCGTAAACATCATGCAACTTCCGCGATCAGCCTCCTGTCCTCAAAGAGGACAGACTGGACAGACACAAAGATGCAAGAGGCACAAATCCAACCCCCCCCCCATCTACACATGGAACAAAAAGCAAAGTAATGAACAGGCAGAAAGAAATAGAGACGAGGACTATATGAACACAAGGGAGTCCGAGAGAAGCAAGGCGGAGGCTGCAAATGCTGGAGGACGAAGATAGAGATCTAGAACATATGCAATGAGATATCAAGCAGCACAGCCCAATGTGTCCAGAACAAACAGACAGTATAGGGAGGAGAAAGAGACACCAGTAATTTATACCAAAGAAAACTTAAATCACAACAGTCTCAATAACTGGACAACATTATCTGTACTGAGTGTTAACCATATGAGATTAATTTATACTGAGACCAAATGACTAGCAGAAAATGTTTGTAACAGCTGTTAAATATAACCTATATGTACATATTACTCTTCATTACACGTGGTTATCAACATCGTTCCATCAATCCAGAATGCTGCAGCCAGAGTTCTGACTGGACTTAATAAGAGAGATCATATTACTCCTACATTAGCTTCTCTCC
>JAUMTR010000027.1:1778702-1794724 GCA_032270685.1 Microctenopoma stevenorrisi | reverse complement strand
TGTAATAAAAAGGTACAGGAGATGGGCAGAGCTCAGAGCGTTGTAGGGACTGTTCAGCGAAGCAGTCTCTGCCCGTTTTCCTTGTACAAGAAAACTCATCTTTCTCTCTCTCTCTTCTTTGTGCATTTAATAAGTGTTTTAGGTGGATAAACCTGACAAAGACATTAGCTCATACGAGTTCCAGGTGATTGACTAAGAGCTACTGCTTGCCGGGTGATGTAATGAGGAGTCTGTGATGCATGTCCGACATCCTGAGTGCTGGGGGGTGGACACTGCTGAGCCAGCAGGAAACGCACCTTTCATTCGAGAGTCAGATCATGCCCTGTTCCTTTTTCTGTGTTTTTTCACAGAAAATAAGGAGAGAGAAATAACTTCATTGACTTTACTTTTAGTTTATTTGTTTACTTTAGTTGAGTTTTTCAGGGACCTAAGATTATATTACCAATGATATATTTTACTTAGGGGGGCAGCTGAAAGGGCAAAGTTCCAAAGCTGGGGGCGCGTGACCCCACTCACCCCTTGACCCCATATAGGTCCACCCCTGAGCAGACTCTCAAATTCATCAAACCTGAAGAAGAACCTAGAATTGGCCATAGGTCCCAAGATGTGTCTGCATTAAGTAAATAAAAAGGTGTACTTCTTGTTCTGTGCGTTGGTATTTGACAACAATAATGTGGGATCACATCAGGGAAGCCGTGTGACATACAGTTTGACCTTAAGTCACTACCTAATTTTACTGTGATGTTGAAGTGGGCAGGTCTAGTCTTTGAGCTCAGAATGTCTAAATATCTAAACCAGATGCAGTGTTCATGAAAACATTTGTGTAACCGACGGAGGTCAAAGTCATTTATAAATGATAGAACCCCCTTATTCCCACTGTCACGCCAAAAAGCGATCACCTTATTTATTAGGATTATTAACCAAAGCCACAAAGTAGTTAGAACCGGTAATAGGAACAAGCATGTTCCTTTCTGAAACCTGTAACTGACTTCATTAAAGCTAAAGGCACCTTTCCAGAGTGCAGTCAGGCATCCTCCAGTCAGAACTATAGTAATATATAACACATATTCACTTGACTGAAGAATTAAAGCTTACTAACTTACTAAAAACCTGTTTTTGTTCATGACAAACTAGTATTTCTGGTAGTGGTGAATACCAGCCTCATACCATTATGAGTACGTTTAAAAACATGATTCACGTTTTATTTTAGGATTTCACAAGCCTAACATTCTCTTTCCATGTTAGAGTTTAACTAACTCATGTGGACTACATTATATATATTGTTCCCAACTTGTACACTGTACCACTCTGTCCTTTTTACCAATTTAGATGAATCCAGTATAACCAGTAAAATGCCCCTTTCTCTTTGGCAAAAGTGACTATAGAAAATATAATGTTACTGCTTTTCATTTGAACTTTATTTCCCCCCTGTAGCTTTTAGTATCATTTATTAAAAGATGTAGTATATCCTGCTCATATTATGATTATAGGCTTACAGATTTTATTTTCATCTTAACAAATCAGTACGCCCTGCTCTTTTATGAATCGATTCGATTCCTCCCCTCGTGACCAGTAGTCTGTGTGCATAAAGCACACCTGCTTTGTGTTGGATTGTTGTCAGATTTAAGTTGCACTGACCCTCTGTTGTTTTTAGGACTTTTGACTATGACAAAGTGTCCAGGTAATGCGATCGTCAAGCAACCCCCAC
This sequence comes from Microctenopoma stevenorrisi, assembly GCA_032270685.1. NCBI lineage: Eukaryota > Metazoa > Chordata > Actinopteri > Anabantiformes > Anabantidae > Microctenopoma > Microctenopoma stevenorrisi. Next base: position 1,793,016 of record JAUMTR010000027.1, on the reverse strand, counting down.
CACACATGTGACCTTTGTACAGTGCTTGTGTGAAAGAGCCAGCCAGTGCCCACATAGCAACAACATCACAATGAATAAATCTCCATGGTCATAACAAATACAGAACACTGACCACCAACATTGACCAGTTTTACTTAGGTGTCAATTATTGCTATTGATTATTGCCAATTTTTAAGTTGCACGTTGGTTACTTGGCTAATCCTGCTATGGACAACACTCTAGCTCTTTAAAGGCAAGTAACCAAATTGGCTTACTCCCTGGTTTAATGTTGCTGTAGGCACTTTCAACTCATATTCTCATATTCAGCAAATCTGCAAGAATTAGAATCCTTTATTTATCTTAGGAGCATTCACTGGTTCACATTGTGAACAGCACAGGACTGGGCCAACAATCCAATCAGTGAGGAGGCAGCCAGGGGAGGGAAGTGAATGGCAGTGTGCTTACATTAGGCACTAATCACAGAACATACTAGTGTGCATATACACACTCAAAACACAAGAAGAAGAAAAGGGAGAAAGGTAGCGCTGAATACTGAATTTTTCCATTAGTTTAGCATCGATCTTAATCAAGGTGGACATTTTGACTTGTTATAATAGGAAACAATGGCAACAACTTTAAATAACATTACGATGTCCAAGTAAGACGTATGACAGTGAGTCAGCATTCAAAACTGTGCTGCAATTGTTAGTATTATTGACATTCATTTATTATTTCCAAAGGTTTCAGCCTACTAAGTCAATAATAATTACCGGTGACTGTTAAAGTGAATTTTCAACCAGTTAGTGAAAAACCTATTGCATTATTGCATACACAATTTGTTTGACATGCTGCGCTTTTATTATAATTGTGATCAGCTAATTTTATTTACAAATTGTAAACTTATTTTTCCATGAATTGGTTGCAATATAATTTAAATAAATCAATTATTGGGTAATTTTTATGTAATTAACAACCTGGTATTTAGGACATACAATATATTAATTTGCTGCATTCTTCATATTTGTTGATTTGGTTTGACACAATCGTTCTTCAAAATATATGAATATAAGAAATGTTTATTTTTCAGTTAATTACATAATTTACTAATTGTTTGAGCTCAAACTGATGCCACTATTAATTGTATTTTACTTGCAGTTTTTCTGTTGTAACCTATAACATGAAATAAAAGGCCTCTATAATCTCTGAGAAGCTTTACATTACAGTGCATTAGCATTGTACGCCCCCATGTGGGTGAACTGAGTAACTGGTCAACTGCAGGAGCAGCAAATATGAACTAGAAAGAAGCAAAACACAAAATATATAGAAATACTCCTGAACCTGCTTGATGAAGCCTCAGCTAATTAGAAGCAACAGCAGTAAAACCACATGCAACATATGTCCAATACAATATAAAATAAAATAATATAAAATCAAAACGCTCAGTGTGGAGTCAGGTGTGTGTTCGTGTGTGTGTGTGTGTGTAACTGTATCTGTGTGAAATTGATTACACAGAAAAGAAAGGTTGCAGTAACATACAGTGCTTGACTTCTCTGTGCGTCTGTTTAAAATCATTATTAGTAAAAAGTATGAATATAATCTGAAGGAGTACAGAAAGGAGTATTATCTGTGGGAGACACAAGTAGTATTAACAGAACTACCAGCAGTCGTTCTAAATCAAAGAATTACAGAGATGCAAATACTGTGAGGAGGTGCTCCAGACGCCTCAGTCAATCAGTAGGAATTAAGGTATTTAAGTTGCCATGGTAACAGACACATGCCAGAAGCTCAGACAAGGGAAATTCACTGGGCATCTATAAGAAATTAGTGCATGTCCTTCATTTTGAAGTCTGAAGCTCCAAAACCCCATAAAATGTAAATACAAGTTTTATCTGCACACAGGACACCCAGCATCTGTGCGTCAACTTTTCTCCACATCTGATCAACAACATTGATCCCTGCACCACAGAGAACAGATATCGTTTCTGTTGTTTTCCCATTACAAACTGAGATCTGCAGCGTATTGTTAATATTGCAAGTCACAGATATTGTGGCTTCATTCCACGTTTTATTTGTCATTTCATTCCTGGTTTTATTCGAGTTGTTTCAGAACTAGAACAGGTCCAAGTTCTGTTTGTAACTTCCAGCTGTATGTAGAATTATTTATCAGTAACACTGTGATCCATCACAGAATTTACCAGTAAATCGTTTTGTGATGTTTTGCACATGCTGTCCTCATGTGCTGCATCTGAGATATCCAGATCTTACTAAACTACACAAACACATTCTGCACCCCACACTTTGACAATGACTGCATAAAGTAAACTCTGAGTTAAAAGCAACTTCTAGTGAAGCATTAATGATCACATATTCACCAACAAATGTTTTTTCCAGTTCTAAGCCAAAACTGACAAAGACGATAGTGGTTCAGTTCATACATTGGTGGATGAATAAACAGAGAGAGAGAGTTTGGAGGTGGCTAACACTAGATGCCTTGGATTGTGGTGTAGTGCAATTACAGGCAGGGACACAAACTGAACAAAATGGTCAAGAGGGCCAGCTCTGTCCTGGACTGTACACTTGAGTCCTTCCAGCAGGTCCAGCAAGCGGACATCCATCATGGACAACACCACCTGACCCCTGCATGAGACTGTGACACTGGGCAGCTTGTTTAGCAGCAGACTTACATCTACAGCGTAGGAAGGAGCACCTCCAGGTCATCAAATTTTACAGCGTGGTTTATTTATTCATCATCTTTTGATTGACATATCTGTTTCTAATAGCTGTTTATTTACGCCTTGCTTGTTCACTGTATATCTCATCCAGGTCATTCACACATCACTGTACATCTTGGTACATTTTTGATTGCTTATGTATCTATGGTTATTTTGTCCATATAGCGACCCGACATACTTGTTCTTCTCCTATATTACTTTATGTAATAAAGGTTTATTCGATATATAACCTAACTAACAGTATTTGTAATTTGTATCCCTATGTATGTATACATGTATGTGGATATATATGTGTTTATATTTAATTATATAATAAAAATAAAAATAAAAATGATTAATTATTAGTTATTATATATACATGGGTATTGTATGTACACAGGTATATATAAATATAATATTTTGTCATTACGATCTTCTGTATACATTACTGCTACCGGTAACAGTATTTATCTCTCCCCTTCCTTTATTTTTTTTAAGAAGTATGGGTATGTATGTGTGGTGCATGTATGCGAGTATATATGCTCTACTGATATGCGTGTGTGTATATGTTTACATATATATAATCAATCTTTATTTTTTTTACTTAATTACACAATAGGGGGATACAAATATTCTCTATAGCCCCCAGAGGTGTCAGGGTGGGGGGTGAGGGGAAGCATAGCTCCTCCTCCACCTCACCATCACAGTTGTATCATTTACATCACTCCTTACAAACAAGCTCCCGCCCCAGGGTTTGGGAGCTGTTTTTTAGAGGACTCTGAAGCAAGCAATGGGCCAGCCCTCACCTGTCGGGGTTGAGAGCGACTCAGAGCGACTCAGACTCAGAGCACCCCTCCACCCATCAACCTCAACCTCCCCAACCCCCCCTATTTATTTCTTAATTATTTTATTAATATAATATTTGTGTGTATGTATATGTATGTGTGTATGTGTGATTTTTTTTGTTTGTTTTTCTTTTTGTTTTATTCATTTTACTTTATTAGTGATTCAAATATTTATTTATTTCAGTCCCTCTCCCTCACTTTATAGATATTTTCTATTATACTATTTCATTATCATTATTACTTTAGGGGATGATTGTATTTATGTGTGTGTGTACATATATATGTACATACTATTATAATTAGTATAATTATGGGTGTATGTATGAGTGTGTGTGTGTATGTATATATATATATATATATATATATATATATAATCCCCCCCACCATCGGACCGTAACATTTTACATAGGTAACATAAATCATGCCCCTCGCACTATCTCGGCTTTTTTATTTTGTATTTCGTGTTTTTGTGTATTGTATACTTTGTGTTTTTATGTTTGTATAATAAAAAAAATAAAGTAAAATAAACCGTCAGGCTGCAGACTTTTAGAGGTTAATGCTTAATCATTTAAAAAGTCTGAATGTATAAGCTATTACTTTAATAAACTTAAGGATTTGGACTAAAAATCATACTTTACACTGACAAAATATTTTCAGTCAATGAACTGTACTCTGTGTCATCTCACAGGCCTGGGCCTCATCTCCTGTGAGGAATCTTCACAAGCTGCTCTTATTATTGACTCAGTAACCAGATTTTCAAATTAAAAATGTATCTCTACGAGCTTCTCATATGTTTGGGAATTTGTCATAGCCCAGTTGTTTTTGAGAATTCACAGACTGTCCATAAAACATTCTCCCAAAACCTTTGTGTGCGTCATCTAGTTGTGTTATAGTATAATTTCTAAAAGCTCTTCTGGATTAGCAGTGATACAAGTACTGAACAAAGTTTAATATCAAAATATTTATTAGAACTTATTAGCAAATATGTTTGATTTCTAATAAAATGTCACTTTTTCATTTGGACACAGAGTGATCAGCGTTTCTGTTGAGGATGCCTGGACAAACAGCCCAGACACTGCTACAGTACATCTTACACAGATCATGATCATCAACATGAAACAAATAATAGAAAATAAAACACACAGGAAGAGTACACCACGCATTACCAACTATTTCTAAGGGCCAGTTCCGGCCTTTGACCCTACATACTCCGGGATACTACTTTCGAGAGGTGCTGGCAGACATCTGACACGGTGACATTACAGAATATGTCTGTTGTGAAGCTAGTAATGCATTAATAACTAATTTCAAGCACAGGGAGCTGTACAATAAGCTACACACCCCACACAGTATATCTGCCAACACTGTAGTGGGTCCTGGGCCCAAGGCCAGAATACGGCTCCTTTGGAGAACTCTGTGGCCTCTGCAGTACATGAACACACACACACACACACGCACGCACGCCCGCGCGCGCACACTTATTCACAGCTGAAATACTGCATTCAGAATTCATGGAATTCAAGCAATGTTCACCACTACAACATGATTACAAATGAACACAGGACTTGGAGGCACAACTATTAAGAAACAATAAATGAGTTTAAAAATCCATCTATGCTACTAACTGTGTGCAAAGCTGAGCAATGCTCTGAAGGCTATATGGGTGTCACATCCTTACTGGGACACCACCCTTGTAAATGCAAACAATGCAATAAAAATGTAATAATAAAGAAAAATAGATCAGTAAACCTAATGTCAGGTAAAACACACCTACACGTGGCATCACTGTGTTTGTGGCGTGTTTTACCTATATAGCTACTCTGTCTGCTTTTTCAGTTTTTATCTGTGTTTCAAATTTAACACTTTAAAAAGAGAAAAATATAATACAAAAACTGAGGTGAGAATCAAATAACAAAAATACAATTTGGATCGCAATCTGTAGTTTGCCAGACCGTTTTTAAAAAGCTGCACTATCAATATTCCTACGTGTACATCAGGTCAAATATCTACAATTAAACATAAACCTGTAAAACTCTACACTACCTACCAACTACCTAAAGGGAAATTCATTGCCAGACTGGGCAGATCCTATTCATTTCTAGGGTTTTAGTGTCTTTCAGCCAATTGTTTTATATTGTAACCTACAGTTGTTGTGCTTACTGAGCACATCCTGTTTGTCCCCAGCAGCAATAGGTCACCGTTTTCAATAAAGATGCTCAAGCACCAAACAGCTTGAAGAGTAGCATCTAGCAATATAACCGAGTACATAACACAGTTAAAAGGAAGGACTGGTGTCCGCCATATCAACCTAAGGCCAAAATAAGTCGTGGGTAATGTTTAGTTTGTGCATCTCTAAATAGTCCGAAATGAACAGTGCAGCTGTAATTATTTTGAGGGTCTGGAGGTATGACCGTTATGCTAGCCTCTAAAGCAACCAGTAGCAACATTTCCATTTGGTCTAATGTAGTAAAATCTAATTTAATTGCAACATGAAACAAAAACATATGAATGTTAATGGGCAAATCAATTAGGTTTTTTTCTGGGTATTACTGAACATACGTAAGCCCCTATCTGTGGTACAAGAACAATGATCCCTAGATATTTGAGACAATGTCATAGTTTCTTTAGATATTTTTCAGGTGTATATTTACCAAGATGTTGGAAGGTGGAAGTTAGTGCCACTATTTCTGTAGTATATATTCTACTCAATGTGTTTTTTTTCAAAGTAAAACTGAAAAACTTGTTGAAGTGGTTTGAAGTTCTGAAAGCCACCATCCACTAAATAAAGATAGAACGTCTCTGGTCTGCACCTAAACTAGACAGACCAGAAGGAGCAAAGCCATTTACTGGTGTTACATTAGCGTGTGGATTCAAGTTAGATTCTAAACAGGTGTCAGGCTTGGATTTATCTCTTTATGCTTCATTTAGAGCCCTGTGAGGTCAACAATGGCCTTGATGAAGATGGTGTCATCGCGAGTGTATGAGTTTTTAGAGTCCAGCTTGGAAAGCGGACAGAAGAGTGGGCAGCCGCTGGCGATGTTCATGTCACTGACAGGCCTCTGGAAGGACGAGGAGGAGATGTCGGGCCGAAAGGCATCAATTATGTGCTCCTTGTTGTTCTGGTCAAGCAGCATCAGGGTTACCTGGGTACAGATGTCACGAGAAAGATGCAGTTCTAATTCCAGCAGAGTGACATTTTAAAGGGTGACTTCACCTATTTCTAACCTGCTTACTACAGATCTAGTTTGAAAATCAACGGGCATGTAACCCCTAAAGTCCCAAACTGCATACACTTACACAAACAAACATGAAATGTGCTCGTCTTCGATATCTCAGCTTACAACATAGACGTAGAAACCAATCCTTATTCAATTGATCAGGGGTGCCCACCTCCGGTCCTCAACTGCTACTATGACGATTGTTTTTACTACTATTCCAGCATTTAGAGCTTCTGATTGGCTGAACACACCTGAACCCGGTAATCAGCAGAGGGTAGGGCAGGGAAAGGTGGAAAACAACCAGGATAGTAGCCCTCGAGGACTGGAGGTGGGTACCCCTGCTAGATGACTTACACAACTTAAGTAAATTGAGCATTATTTAAATAACTTTAACAGGGATTTAATCTGTTTGTAAATGTTTGACCTTTTCTTTCAGAATTTGCCTTCATTAATGTCATCAAAAAATGTGTTTTGTTGTGATTCAGTATGTGTTACCTTCTGATTGAAAGGCCACTTCAGGAGAGCATCGCTGTGTCCTCTCATCACCACAAAAAAAAGTGATAAGTGGGTGCCACGGCCTGTCCCATCACCATTCAAGTAGATCCGCAAGCACATCTTGTAACCATATTTACTGGTGTAAAAGGCTGAGAAAGAATACCTCATGTTAGTACATTCAATGCTAAACATTGCCTTGATTCGTTTGGATGTTAGTCATGTGAAATTGTTACCAGGGGAGAACATAGCAGGGGCACGGCCAGCCATGGCATCCTGCCTCTTCTTGGTGAAATCCGAAATCTTCCAGACAAAGACACCATCATATGTGGCTGCGGACAACTCCCTCATTTTCCCCTCCATCTCCATGATGGACAGGTCCCTCAGACTAACAGTCCTCTCCAGCTGTCGAACCTGCAGCTCAGCAATACGTGAATGGGAAGGTTAGTGGTGTTTGAGAATTTGGACCCCATCTAATGCTCCTGATTAACAACATAATGTTTTGGAAAAATGTGATGAGCCAAGACCATTTCGAGTTTATATTGTATTTGGAATTAGCACCTTGTTGTTGAGGATCTCAATCTTGTCCTGGTCTAGTCTGTGTTGGCGGTTGTAGGCCTCCATGGTGGCACTCGAACGCTCCATTTCCCGGTTCAGGACGCAGACGATGTTCTCGAATGTGCTCACTTTGAGCTCCAGCTCCTGGCAGCGTCGGCTCAGCTCTGCCACCTTGGTCTTTTCGCTCTGGAGCTGAAGGTCCAGGGCAGCACCGACAGCACTTGGCAGTGGGGTGAAGGAGGTGGACAGGGTTGTGGTGCATGCACCCTGAACAGGAACTGCACCAATACCACCCAGCTGGCTCATCTTCAGCTCCAAGTCTCTGAGGGACTGGTGGAGTTCCTGCAGCTTATGGCTAGCAACCTCCAGGCTCTGGGGCTGCAGGCTCTCAAGGCTTACCTTGATGCCCATAATGAAATGCAGAAGCAGGTTGAGGTGCTCATAGGAACACTGTCGCTCATGGTCATGAATCTTCTCTTTTTCCACCTTGGAGTCAAACAAATATACATGCATGCAAAAACAAGAACTTAGAGCAAAAACAACAGTCCTCAGTCTTGTTGAATACAGCAGGAGTAGGCAATCAGGTACTGCTTGATATGAAGTAAGTACTAGCAAATGTGACATTTTAATGGTATATGTGAAACTTTCTATTAACATATCTGGGAAGAACTGCTCATGATCTAAAGTGGTTGTAAAGTACATAGTATGGTTGACAAAGCAAGTGGTTCCCTTGTATTCATTGTTCATATGACTGCTGGTAACCATTATTCAGTATTATAGGTTTTATTTTGCATCCAGATTCATCCAAAAGCTTCAAAATTTAATGGATGACTTGTTTTTTTATATATTATATTTTGACTGTTTTAATAAGCAGGGAAAATTTATCATAAATACCGGAATTTGATTACGTTTGAACAGTCACAAGAACATAGCAAAAACCTCTCATGCTGGAAGGTGCAATGTTCTCCATTGCCACTAGTTTTACAGTCTCCGACCACTGAGAGCATTGAGCCAAATTTTAACTAGAAAAATATGTTTGAAGGATAAAAAACCAGTATGTGAGTCTGCCACATATGTTCAGATCCATTTTTGTAAATTAAAAACTAGTAATAGGTCCTCTTAGATACATCTAAAATGTTACTGTAGAGAATTTGCAGGCATGTGTACAAATATGTAGGTGACTCCTCAGTGTCAGCGTTTCATTTTTGTCCTTTAAGTATCCGCAAACTGACTTAAATCAGTGTTTCAAAGCCTAAACACTCCAATTGCATGTCCTACTGTGAAATAGCTGCAAATGAAAAAGTCATACATTCATACTCAAAAACACTAGACTTGTTTACAGGTATGTAGCAACCAATTCTGTAAAAGCTGCTGAATAATATAATACCTTGGCAATATTCCTCTCAATATTTCAGAGATTAGCAAGTTGTATGATAAAGAAAATGACAGACTTTCTCATAGCTGGTTATTTGTAGTGTTACATGTTAATTCATTTGTGTTTTTTTAGTCTGAAGACTTGAGTGTTTCCATCAGCTCAATAACATAAGTTGATTAAGTTTTGCCAGGTTATTAAATGATCCAGTAGTTATTACATTAGCCAGTGTTACACATAGAGCAAATTATGGACAAAAATGTCTACTTACAGATGTATCGCAGCCAACAACATGAAATCTGCATGGTGCTTTAAATTTACTGCAGAATTTAATATGGTCCACATACTGCAAAACAAAACAACATGACAGAAGCTAATGCTATGTAGAACACGTTGGAGACTTTGTTCACTGGCTAAATGGAATTATGAAAATTCACTTGAAATTATTTGCTGCAATACCTTTTCTCTTGGGATCTTCTTCTTTGCACAGCCTTCACAAATCATTGGGTACTTTGGACAGATTTCATCATGAGCCTAAAGGAAAAATATAATAATAATAATAATAATACCACCTTGATCTTAGTGATTTAGTCAAGGACTCAGCAACATGTGGCTGGGAGGAATCAGTAGTCCAAACACTGACCTTGTGGTTCATGGACAGCTGCTCTACCAACTGAGCCACTACTTACAGCAGTTCACGGTAAAAGTAAGGTCTTATTCTAGGGCCAGTTTTCCATGCTGCTTTATGTTTCCTGCATCTTTTCCAAAAGCTACAAAGTTGGCCCACCACATATAAAACAGCTTAGTAATGTCTTACTAATTACAGTGTATGCAGCCTCGTACAGACAACGATCACCATACGTCTTTGATACTGAAGAAAATTTTAAACATGTTGATTCTTAGACAAACAACCACCTCTTAGGTAGAACAGCTCCAAGGTCTGTTCTATCACTGTGCCATGATACGAGCACAATGTGCTTTATAGTTCTCTTGCTGACACAAGCAAGACCTTCACTGACATTTTTTGACTGACTGATTATTGATCAGAACTGGGACAAAGCATGCACTAAAGCCCACACCATGTACAGCACTAACTGGGAAAAATAGAAACAGGCCTAGCACTGTCCAGTGGTTCAAGCAAATGTCGCTCCAAACATACTGTTGAGCATTAAAGCATACACCAGCACCCGCACAGATTCTGGCCAGTAACTCTCCACCTGGCTGTTTTTATTGCAGCCTGAGAGTCTAAACATTTTTTGGGCCTCATCCCTTACACAAAGAGATTTGTTTTGTTTTGGTATTTTTTGCTTGCATAAATGAAAAAAGTTTTAGCATTTGATGTGTTTACGATTGCCAGTATCTCAGCTTTCTTATAGATGGCTTCATACAACCTGTGTGTTGCTCAGACTAAGTGGACCTGCTGCTATATTATATATGTCTCAGCGTTAGATTCTAGTAATACAGAAGACTTCTGACCTTGATGTTCTTTAACAAGAAGGGTTCTTTGCAGTATTTGCAGTTGAGCGTTCTCTCTGGACATTCTCTCTCATTATGGCGCTCCTGTTCGTTGGCTCTCATCAACTCTTTGCAGGACGGACACAGGATGATCATGAAATCACAGTTGCCCTCATGGTTGGCCTGCAGGTGACCAAAGAAAATGGTTGTTGTTGTTTGACGAACATGGAGGTAGCATCGACTAGATGACCACTTTTAGAAAGATGAATTTGACATGGTTGAGTGCTCAGCCCTGTCTACCACACCATTAACACCAGCAGCTGGCTGAATAAGAAAACAGATCTCTGTACATCTTCTATCACATTATGACCAGTGGTTTAGAAATTATTCATAATGGCAAGTAAAATGACTGAAAGGGGACAGATCCACACTGTAACAAACACAGTTAGATGGACAGTGCACTGGAGAGTGCACACCTCAAATTCTTTTATAGTTCCCATCCACGTGCATCCCTCGTTGGGGCAGACAGCTGCCAAGGCCTCCACTTCTCTCCGAGCCGCATTGTCTGGGAAAGCCTGGACGGAAAAGCAGAGATTGTTGTCAGTGTTGTCTGGTTTGTCTCTTCGGTTACACACCAAAGGGGGTAGTGTTACAAACACACTGCATCGCTTTACTGAGGGTCACGATACGTAAGCTCACTTTTCTCCTCTCAGCTCTAATTTATCAGCACGTTTCATCATTCTAGGGACCCATGGTTGCAGCTGCTGCGGAGACTTGCAGAGCAACAACAAGGTTTCAAAGCTAGGGTAGGTTTATGTGTTGACTACAGCACAATGCACTTGGAAACAATAGCTGTGGCGTTACTCCTAACTACATACTATTATATTACCAGGCCAGGGAACATACATCCACACTAATACTATATTTAATTAATTGCCAGGAAGTGTTAAAAAGATTTAATATGAGATACTTACACCACCTTGCTTGAGAATAGAGGTGGGCTCCTCAAACAGGTCTTCTTTGATGCAAGCACTGCATTTCTGTGGTCCAGAACTTAAAGAGAGGAAAAACAAGTATTTGTAAAATGATACATAGATAACTAAAATACAAGCAATGTAGTACTTCACTCAGCTTCCATCCACATCCCATGGTCTTGAAGGTCAGACCAAGTCAGGGGATGGTCATTATGTTTTAGGTGTATTATGTAATTTCTAAGGAATACTTACAGAAAACTACTTATTTCTTTCCCAACTGTCAACTTGATCTCAGTAATGAACTGATTAGGTCTTGGTGACCAGAGGTCAAAGGTCAATGCTCTGTTGGTTGAACAGACTATATAGAACTAATCTGTAAATCTCTGGTGACTTTTTTTGATGGTATATAATCTGTTACACACTGAAGGAAGCAGCGTTACAAGCAGAGACTTGAATCACTTTTCTGATATTATTTATGCTAAATTGAGAAAAATATCACCATTATAAACTGTGTTTACTATTTTGTTGCAACCAGTGTTCACACTTACACAAGAGCCCATATAATGCCACATATTTATTTGAATGAAAGAATGACACTAGTTATATTTGATCACTTTGTCAGTAATCCATTATCATACTGCTACAACTGCATTAGAGGACGACATGGTGGTTTAGTGGTTAGCACTGACGCCTCAAAGCTAGAAGGATCTGGATTCCTCTAAGGCTAGGAAAATTATTGAGTCAACATAAAGACATATTGTTCTGCTTACAATTAAATATATGTGGACAATGGTGAAGAAAATTAGTGGGGAAAAGGCTACAGCTCGAATCACTGTTGTAGTAGATAGAGTTTTTATCAGTCATGGGTGAAGAAAAGGCTACTTTGTTAAGGAAAATGTTTGAAAGTATACCTAGTGGAAACAACCCAAATATCAGATCTCTCTCATCTAAATCCTTGTTAGTCAATGACTTAATAGGTGACCATCAGATTGACTTATTTAGTCTCACTGAAACGTGGCTACAGCAGGATGAATATGTCAGTCTGAATGAGTCGACCCCACTAAGTCATTAATTATCATATTCCTAAAATCACAGGTGGAGGCGGAGGAGTTGCAGCAATCTACAACTCCAGTTTATTAATCAACCCCAGATCTAAACATAGTTATGATTCATTTGAGAGCCTCACTATTAGTCTCTCAGATCCAAACTGGAAAAATCAAAAAACAGTTTTGTTATTGTTTACCGTCCTCCTTCCGCGTACTCTGAGTTTCTCTCTGAATTAGTTCTTAGTGCAGATAAAGTGATTATAGTGGGTGACTTTAACATTCATGTAGATGTTGATAATAACGGTCTCAGTACTGCATTTAATTCTTTGTTAGAGTCCATTGGATTTAACCAACTTGTAAATAAACCCACTCACAGTTTTAATCACACCCTTGATCTTGTTCTGACTTATGGAGTAGAAATTAAAAACTTAACGGTTTTTCCTCAAAACCCTTTGTTATCTGATCATTCTTTAATATTGTTTGAGTTTGAGTTCATATCAGACTCTATATCAACTGGAAAAAAAATCCACTGTAAGAGATACTTGTCTTAAAGTGCTATAACCACATTTATAGAAATTACCCCTTTTTTTTTATCCTGTGACACATACCGATGCAGAGGGCAGTAATCTTAAATTCACTCCAGTACAGGTTGATTATCTAGTTGAAAATGCTGCAGCTTCACTAACTACGATGCATCGAGCATCATAGACTCCACAAAGCTAGCTCAATGGGTTAAGCGTCAGACTGGGATGTAGAAGGTTGCAGGTTCGAATCCCGTCTGATTCCTAATCTATCCCCTACCAGTGTGTCCCTGAGCCAGACACCCAGTGCTAGCTCATTGTAAGTCGCTTTGGATAAAAGTGTCAAGCAAAGTAAAGTAAAGTAAAATAAAAAGGATGGTTGTTAACCAGAAGAAGTTAGCTCCGTGATATAACTCACAAATCCGTAGCTTAAAGATGACAACACGAAAGCTGGAAAGGAGGTGGTGCTCCACAAATTCATAAGAATATCACTTAGCCTGGAAAGACAGTTTATTAACGTATAAAGCTAGAACTACATATTATTCCTCATTAATTGAGGCAAATAAGAACAACACAGGTTTATTTTCAACACTGTAGCCAGGCTGACAAAGAGACATAGCTCTGTTGAACTAAATCATTCAGAGTTAATCTCAATAAGCAATTTATCTAAATCAACTGACTCTAGTCACTCCAACAAGGTAGGTGGCGGTCTGCACCTTTAGCCGGTCATACCGGGTCCGATCCCCGGGTCGGCGGGTGCCTTTCTGTGACATGCGTGTTCGGTTAATCGGTGACCAAATATTGACCGTAGGTGTGAATGTGAGTGTGCATGGTTATTTGCCCTGCCTCTTGTCCGAGGACAGCTGGGATAGGCTCCAGCACCCCCGCGACCCTTACGAGGACAAACGGTTAAAGAACATTGATAAAACTGCATTACCGGATTATTTTATCGATGGGCCCTGGGGACATTAATATTCAGGGTACCTACTACCTTGTTTATTTGTACCTTGAAAACGTGCCATAACATCAGATGCTGTGAGCAAATCCATTAGTAACATTCAGTAACATTCCTCCCCTGCCTCGTGTTAAGAGATGGATGTATCTTGTTGTTCTTGTTTATTGTGCCTATATGGCCGTTGTTTT
>JAUMTR010000027.1:1719924-1778602 GCA_032270685.1 Microctenopoma stevenorrisi | reverse complement strand
TTTTGTATGGAGAGCGGCTGTATTCATGGCAAAACAATTTCCCTCTGGGATTAATAAAGTGTTTTGAATCTTGAATCAGACATGTAAAAACCTATAAAAATAAACGTAATACATGGCACGGACATGTGTAGACTCTTTCCAGGTCTGGTTACACACAGACCTTCCAGTCAATTCGGCACACACGCCGACCTGGTATTAGTTACTTTCAATACAGTGTCCAAGTCTCGTAACTAACACGCCAGCCAGGCTCAGCAGAGGTTAGCGGGACAAACGCTAACCTGCTCACCCGTGTAGGATGCCTGACCAACCTCACACACTACTCGAGATTTTGCTGGGATAAAGCGGTGACTGGTGAATTGATTTAACTCTGTGGTTTGCACCGGCTCCTTCTCATTCACTGCATATGTCCTATCTCGACTTATTGGGGGGTATATAGCAGAACGCGTGACAGGAAAAACCGCAGCATTAAACTGAAAGATATTTGAAGGAGGTCTGGTGGCAGGCTGGAGCATCTAGCTAGCTCGCTAGCAGCCACAGCACCACTCACCTCACAATTTTGTGGAAACAGAAGGAGCAGTAGCGGTGACCGCACTGGGCTTGCAGCGGCCTTCTTAGGATTTTCTGACACGAATTGCACAGATGCTTGTCTTCGTGTTTGTTGGCTAAAATTTTCTTCGGGAAGCCCGGTTTGTTTCCTTCCAGGGACGATGGTGGAGATGGCTCCTGTGCAGCCATTATTTCCCTAGAACAATATCGGGGTGCTCAGCGGGGTGTGTTCAAGACCGCGAGCACAGCTGAATGTGATTTTACCAATATTCGCCGACTCATTTCATTATTTATTCTAAAGTGTATGGTGGTATTCCTGTTTATACAAATAATTCATATCGTAATTTTGTATTTATATCGCCATATAGACAGCCAGGTAACACTAAGCGTTTTCATGTGATAATCTGACGGATGCTGATGTCAGTCAGGTGCTACATCTACCGCTAGGAGCCGCATGAACATCCAGACTACCAGCCACTGGGTTCTCTATAAAGGTAGAGAAAAGTGAAATAGAAAGCCAACAAACTCAAACCCGTGCAGAAAATAAAATACTCAACACAATACAATACACATGCGACGTTAAAACCAAATAAGGTGCCCCTAAATCTTTTTGTTTTCCGGTACGTTTTATTTTTAAAGTCTTAACGGAAGTTGCTCGTGAAAAGAGTCGCGGCGAGTTTTGACGCTGTGTCGGCGTAGCTGCTTTCTTTGCGAAGGAATGTTGCTGCTACATCTCTGTCGGGATGTTTTAAGAAAAAGATGCTGGAGCTGCAGTTTGTTGTCTTATTAAAAAACCGTGAGTATGTGTAGGTGTTGCCACCTGAAAGAAAACATCCAGTCTGGTTTTTGTTTGATGTCACTGAGCATAGAGGGAGAAAAGCTAAGCTAAAGTCTAGTGCATCGCTAACTAGCCAATGTTAGCCAAAACAGAACCACGGATAATGTTACTGCAGGTACGAAATTGAGGTGTCACATCATTGTTTGAAGCCTGTGTTGACATTCACACACTTATAATAGTAAAAATATACAACCATTTTGTATATGACTGTTAAACATTTTGGTATAGCACTCTCGTTGTAGGCTACAATAGCCTAGCTACTGTTAGCCTAGTAACGTTAAAGAGATATTTCACTGTATTAAAATCATTAATTCTGCCTTCACCGTTAGTTTCCATTTAGCGGCACAGAGGCACACTCTGTACTGGTAATGTTACCTGGAGACGCATCCCTCAACTGATCTTGATGGTAAATAATGTAATACCTCCGGGAACACAGTGACAGCTCGTGTTAGGATTTTGTAGCTAGCCTACGTGGTAACATGCTCTTGTACTCCTCTATAAGCATTTCTCTCGTGTATCACAAAATGGCTCTGATATTTCACCTACAGATATCTTTTAGATCTGTGAGTCGGTTATTGCTTCATTTGTTACTGAGCGATTTGCAAATACGTATTACCTGACAACATCAACAAATCAGAGCAGCAGGATAAACAGGATTTTCAGTGGTCCTCAGGTAATTATTTAGCAGAGCAATAGACGCTTAGCTGTGTGACTTAAAGGTAATGTAAAGCATGGGCGACACAACCTGGAGCTCTGTCAAATAATATCTTAAAGGGCAGCTTGCTGCCATTTTTCTAGTATAGGGGAAGTAGTACACGCATATGAATAATGGTAAACTTCTCTCATATGCAACTACTTAAATATCTTTCTGCATTTAGCTAAAAAACATCTCCAGATGACATTGACACTGGAAGGAGATTTTGGATTTTGTCATTTGGTTGCACACGATACACAGGTTGTAGACGTGGTCAACCTGCTCCTCCCAGAAAACCAGATGACATCATCTATACTGAAAAAGTCCTCCAGGTGATGTCATGTGGAGGAGGTTTGAGTTCACATAGGTATAACTGAATCAATGTGAATATTTGATGCATGGATATATTTCCCTTTGAAGATACCAAATGTGGCGAGAATTGTTACTGCATATGTCTGAAAACTTACTGTCAATTAAATTAATTTCCAGCCTGTGTCTCTGCGTTTTTCATAGATGATGCTCAAAACAACATGCTAGTTACCTCCACCACCAACTGGCAAGCACGGACATCTGGACAGATTTAACAGCTGTTCAATTCAGAGCCACGATTTAGTAATTTATTGTCGTATATTTGACATCATCTAAGCATGGACCCTTAACCTCCTCAGCCATCAGGAGAGACACTCTTAGTCTTTTCATCAAGTTGCTGTGTGACAAATTCCACTGCACTACCACTTGTTTGTGCACAAGCTTGTGTGAAGCTCCTTCAAGATGTTTTCAGCACTGAAAAAGCTGGTGGGATCTGAGCCTGGGCAGCTCAGAGACAAGAACATTCCAGCTGGCCTGCAGTCCATGAACCAGAGTTTGCAGAGACGCTTCGCCAAAGGAGTTCAGTATAATAGTAAGTAACCCAGCCCATCAGGTGATGACCAGTATCAGCAGAACCCAGCACCTGTCTTATTGTTGCCATCGTATATTATACTGTTACGCTGACTTTTTCTAGCTGAATTAATTTATAATCTCTTTCCCACTCAAGTGAAGATAGTCATACGGGGAGACAGAAATACTGGAAAGAGTACTTTATGGTATCGACTGCAGGGAAAGAAGTTTGTGGAGGAATACATACCCACTCAGGAGATCCAAGCCACAAGTATCCATTGGAATTACAAAAGTAAGTCAGAACACATTGTACATGAAATCTTATTTTAACTTAACCACTGCTTTTGGCTGTTCTGGTTTGTGTTTAACATGTGCTGTTTGTGCCTTGGTGATTTATTTCAGTGGCTCCATATCAAGGTAACAAAGAAAAATTTAGATTAGGTTTCAGCTTACAGATTTTTAGAGTAGCTGTATCTGTGTTAGTACTTTCATACAAAGAAGAAAAACCTTTCACCACTTAAGGTAGTGCTGCTTGTTACTGGATCCATGTTGGAGTCGCACGTCTTTGTTCTGTTACTCTACAAACAGGAGAAATGAAAACACCTTTTCTGTTTCTGTCAGCTACTGATGACGTGGTCAAGGTGGAGGTTTGGGACGTTGTGGACAAAGGTGGGTGTTGACACACGTGCCAGTCAAAGACCTTTCACAGAGGCTGACTTTGCTTTCAGAAGTTACACTTCTGAGAGTATCTCATGACATCAGATGCACGCACGGTTGTTTTTCTGTCCTCGTTGATGTTGTCTTTTTTTTGCACCTTTCTCGCACTCATCTCAGGCCAAAAATATCCTCTTCCAGAAGGTGTAGGTGAGCGCCACTATGGTGTTTAGACGTTTAACTGTGTGCCGTGGGTTTGCCCCGCCTTGTTGCACCTGTTATCTGAATGTCCACATTATATTCAGGTTTGCTGTATGGCTACATGTCGGAGTTTGCCTGACTTTTCCTGCAGTATGTAAATAGAACCACAGCATCTGCATCATGTGAGCCACGACCTAACACCAGCAGCAAGTACTTAAATGTTAACTTGTTGAAATTAGGCCAGAACAAGCATCTTGCAGATGTTCTGCTCCGCTTGCTTTACTGATTGTAAACTAACGTAAAACAACAAACCGAGCCACAGATGTGATATTGTAACGCAGATTTCCTGTTCTTCTCAGGCAAAGGCAAGAGGCGTGGAGACAACTTGAAACTGGAGAATGAGCCCCAAGAGGTGACTATCACATGGCTGTCTTGTGTTTAGGATAAAAAGCTCACTTACAGTATGTAGGTCAGCAGTGGAATTAGCAAAAGCCATCTTGTGATGAAAAATATAAGCAGTCAAACTAAAGCGATCACATTTTCATGTTTTTTCACACTGTGTAATTTAATAGTGAGAGTGTGTCTGTGTGTGTTATAGTCAGATGAGGTGGCCCTGGACGCAGAGTTCCTGGATGTGTACAAAAACTGCAATGGAGTCATCATGATGTTTGACATAACCAAGCAGTGGTAAGTGTTCTCTGTTTCAGCTGCTGTCCCGAGACGTTTTCAACTTAAATGCTGCAATATGCATGGACAGATTACGTTTCAGTCAGTCTGCTTGTGACCTGCTTCTGTGAAGCTGGAGGCTGCAACTGGTAGAGTCCATAAGATATTGAAGTGCTGCTGTTTTGATCATCCTAAAATTAAGGAGTGAGAATTTTATTTAAATACTATCACGTCTAACAACTAGGGAGATGATTTCAGTGTGTAAGCGTATCACACAAATGGTGCAGGTGATTTGGCAGCAGCTGCACAAAGATCTGATTCAGCCTTGATTTGTGAATTCACTTTGTCATAATGGTTTGCTGAGTGTAGAGTGGCAGAAATAGCATTTTCATCCAATTAAAATGAACACAAAGTGTGCAAAACAGACAGAATCTGAGTTCTCTCTGAAGTAAATACCGCGTGTTTTAATCTAGTCTGTGTGTCTAAGTTTTACTCAGCCACCCACTTATCGCTGTTTTGTCAAACACAGGACATTTAACTACATCATCAGGGAACTGCCCAAAGTACCCACCCATGTACCAGTGTGTGTGTTGGGAAACCACAGAGACATGGGCGAGCATCGCGTCATCCTCCCTGATGATATAAGGGAGCTGATCGCTGGTCTGAACAGGTAAATAATAATAATAATAATAATTAATTACACACTTTGTACATTTGTGATTGAGTTGATTGGATTTTGATCTTGTGTTCTATAGACCCATGGGATCTTCCTACATCCACTATGCAGAGTCCTCTATGAAAAACGGTTTTGGCTTGAAGTATCTGCACAGGTTTTTTAACATCCCCTTCCTGCAGCTACAGGTTATTTTCATATCTCAGAATTATTAAATGACAGATAATTGTAATGGACTCTCACTAATATATAGTGTTCATATAAAGGCTTCATCTCAGATTTGTGGTGTTTTGTTATTTATCTAGAGAGAAACCCTACTCAGGCAGCTGGAGACCAATCAGCTGGACATAGATGCCACCCTGGAGGAGCTCTGCGTCCAGCAGGAGACTGAGGATCAGAACTATGAGATGTACAGTATCTGTTTGTGTTTAGTTTGCAGTTCTCTTTTCGAATTTACGTTTTCACGAGACAGTTGAGCAATAATTTACTGAAATATTGATGTAGGCTTATGAATGATTGATTAATAACCAGTTCTCTTGTGATTCCTGCAGTTTCCTAGAGAACTTGGAGTCTCGCAGTAAGGGCTATGGCTCTCCTGGTCCGGCCAACGGCCAGAGTCCTTCCTCAGGCTCCCAGTCCCCCATCGTCCCTCCCAGTGGGGCCTCCACAGGGAGCTCCAGTCCCAGCACACCTCAGCCCCCTATCCCCTCCCAGGGGCTCCCACAGTCACCATCTGTGTCCGCGTCGTCCCCTCCTCAGCCCACAGCAGCACTCAGCGGAGTGGCTTCACCTAGCATCGAGTCAAAGCCATCGGTCCAGTCTCCTGAACACCTGCAGTCCTCAGGACCCCAGAAACGCAGCTTCATCTCCCGCTGGTTTGGTTCAGCGCCCCCTGCCGACGCCCCTGTTTCTGCCCCAGGTGAGTCTCATGTATATTATCTGAGCAGTGTGTCAGAGGCAACTTAAAGTAACTGAAGGAGCTGGTACTTCGCCTTCGGTACAGACATTAAGAAGGGGGTCTTCTGTACCGTCCAGTGTGGGCTGCACACACTATGTAGAAAATTTTTTTATCAAAGGAGAATCCAACAGGACTTTGGCACCATCTTCATCAGCAGGGGTCAACTTTGTTTTCAGCAGTTTCACCAAATAGTGACTTTAGAGAACCATTGTCTGTGGGGCTGTTAATCTCAGGAGAGAGACACGGATGTATTTGAATCTTGTCCAAGGTAAATCGCAGACACATTGTGCGGTTGTTTCCTTCAGATGACGATCCAGCACCAGTGTGTCCCACTAAGGTTCAGAGTGTGGATGATTTTGTGCCAGATGAGAGGCTGGACAAGAGTTTCTTAGATGACAACCTGTCCTCAAAGTCCAAGGTGCCTCAACCTGCCCCTGCTCTGGCTGTGGACAGTGACAGGTGAGGCATTTGTCTGTTGATAGCAAGGAAGGAGTATTTGATGTCCATCTTACCATTGTCACCTTAAAAACTGTGAAAGTGTGCCATAATAGCTGCCTTTATCTCGCACAGCATTGCCAGTCTTCAAGAGACTTCTCACTCCTCCTCCAAAATATGTCTTATTGCACAAACTGTCTCCAGCCAAAGTCTCCCATCTATACTAATAGCTCATAAACCATCCATAAATCCAACAACTTACCAAAACAGCTTGTTTTACCCATCTAGCAACACCTGCCACAGGCCTGGTG
This sequence comes from Microctenopoma stevenorrisi, assembly GCA_032270685.1. NCBI lineage: Eukaryota > Metazoa > Chordata > Actinopteri > Anabantiformes > Anabantidae > Microctenopoma > Microctenopoma stevenorrisi. Next base: position 1,771,747 of record JAUMTR010000027.1, on the reverse strand, counting down.
GTTTCTGCCTATACTGAGTGAGCCCAGTTACATTTGCTGACACCTAGTGCACACAGTAGTACATAACGTCAGAAACCCCAAGCTGGCTCTCACAATCACAATCCTGTCGTTTACTTTGCATCTTACTGACAGCACAACACTGAGCAGTATTGTCCGTGCATTATACGTCACACATGTAATACTAGGATGCCAGCTTTGTTTGATATCATACAAAGAATGAATGAATCAGCTGATTGTCAATAATGTTCCAGTGTGACTCATGAGTCAAAGACATTGTTCGTGTTGTTTTTCTGTCCCAGTGATGGCGAAGACAGAGGAAACCCCATGGTGTCTGGTTTCCAGGATGAACTTGATCCTGACGACACAGAGCCCAGCCTCCCTCAACCTAAGACCCTGCCCCCCAGTAAAGATATTACTCTGACCAGTGATGAGGAGGATGAATTACCAGCAGCCCCTACCATAATGCAGGACCAAGACCTGGACAGGGAACCTGAGCTGAAGGCGTAAGTGTGGCCGTTGAATGTAATGCAATGTGCTCTTTAGTAAATAGTACATCAAATGTGTTGAGTGAGTTATTTATTCAAACTTTATATGTTCGTCCTGATCATATCACCAGTTTTCACCGATATAGCAGCTCTGCATGTAAGAGGAACATTGTTAGACAGGTTGGACATTGGAAACTACTACTCACTCTATGTAAATGAATACCTCTGATTGTGATAAACAACACTGGTGACTGGTCTTGCTTAAAGTTCTTAAAGACATTTTTTAGCTATCCACTAAACGACTTCATTAGTTCTAAATGACTGGTATGAATCAGCAGATACATACAGTTTAAAGAGTCACTGAGGGGCTGCTATGAGGCGAGGGGTTAGTAATTGACGTGCATCTTGACCGATAACGCTGGCCTTGCTGTTCTGCTGCAGGTCGTCCATGTATTGTGTTGTACACACGCAGTGTCCACTCTGTACCATGAACCCATTGTGAATCTGTAAATCCATTTTCATACATGCAGGTAGAAACAACGTAATACTTGTCGGAGGAGCGAGCATAACGAGGTGTCAGGTGTCCAAGCATGTTTGCGACACCTGCCCCCTGATGGTTCCTCCTTTAATAGACACACATTCAATTAACAGGTGCCGTCTTGTGGCACTACAGGAAGCATGAGATAACAAAAATGGCTTTTGCATAAATGTTACCAATTGGCTTAATTCATAAAATCTAATAGACAGGTTGGGTGTGTATCACCCACCCTCTTACAAACAGTATCTCTTATAGGAAGCTGCGTGTTTCAGAGAGTCATCATTTCACCATACTTTTTCTACCAGGTAATCTTCAGCAGATCTGTTAATGGCTTTATCAGAGTAGACTTAAAAATAACAGCATCCGTTTCTAGCTCTTCTTTCCTGTTATGATGTACAGGTCCTGTTTTGTTGCATGTTATTAGTGTCTGTTGTAGTTTTCATGTCTTCAGTGTTAATTTACGGTGTAGGAAGCAATAGAAACAAACACTCATCACTAAATAGGAACCCGATGACTGATGTACATTGAAGTCTACTGACTGTAGCCCTCTGTCCCACTCTGGTTCAGGCCTGCGATCAACATCATGAAGCCAAAAGTGGCATCTAAAGCTCCAGAGCCCCGAGGCCAGACCACCGCACCCATCTCCCTCACTTTAACTCCAGCAGCACAGCAGCCAGCCAGACAGCAAAGCAAGAAGCGGGGGAACACACCTAAAGCTGAGGACTCCGACAGCGACCCAGATGCCCCCGTAGCTAGGCAGATGCTCTCTTTTGTTTTGGACGACCCCGACTTTGAGTCTGAAGCATCAGACACACCAAAAGCAGCAAAAGTAAAATAGAAACACACTCACACTGAGCTTTACCTATTTCTGTTTGTGTTGCCCTTGGCCGTTGGCTAGCTGGCAAAAAATCAAACATTTCCTGTTCTAACAGTCAGTTTTTGGCTGCCCTGCTCTTTTTAGGATACATTTCCAGTCAGGGACGAGCTTCTGTCAGACCTGTCTGATGATGACATGCAGTTAGCCAAGGTGCCAGAGCCTCTGAAGCCCACTTCAATCTCCTTCAGACACAAGGACGACGTTGACCTGTTTGGTCTCGGTATCCAGGAGGAAGTTCCTGCTGTGAAGGACAGCAGCGAGGACCAGGAAGGCAAGTTGAAAAGTATCTTTTGGTCTTACTCTAAACATAATTTACATTTTGATAACACAAACAACACAGAACAATATTTGCATTTCCCCTCTGAGAACTGTTCTAATGTGAAAACTAGTTTGATTTTACTAGTTTCAGTGACTGTTGGAGTTAAAAAAGCTAGTTTTAAAACTGTTGCTGTAGTTGTGAGGCGTGGGAGAATTGTCTTTGTACTTTAAGACAGCAGTGAGTGAGATGAGCAGATGAGTAAATGAGCTTCTGTGGTCACGCATCTTATCTACATCTCTTTATGAGACGCTGGACGTGGTCTCAGTTCAGTCACAGGCAAACTGTGGAGCAGTTTGTGGTAAGAACATGTGTGTATACACTGTTCAGCTGGCAGAGTTAAGCTTAGTATTGCCTAGAGAGTTAACACAGTCATGAACGCACGGCAGTAGTGAAGTAATGATACACCAGGAATATACTGTGGCACAAAACAGGATCTTCTTCCTGTATTTACCTTCTTGTTCTAGCCCCAGATCCAGATATCAGTTCATGGATTTTTCTGTGTAAAAGGAACCTGAACAAAGGGGAAGGTGGACTGAGTTTTCAAACTGGTCCACTGATTCTCAGCAGATCTAATGACCTGAAACACTACACACAGTGGAACACGGTGTCCTGAAAGCTACTAAAAGTCTGTCGTTACAACTGCTGCTCGAGCTTTATGTTTGCATCAAGTAGTTGAAACATAAAAAGCATTTGTGTGCATCTAGTTATCCAGACTCATGAAAACATGTTTGTTTAATATTTGAAGAGACTAAATCTTCTCAGTGATGTCACCACAACACTACTTTCTTTATTTTCCCCTCTTTCCGAGATAGAAAGCAAACACTCCAAAGAAAAGAAGAAAAAGAAGAAGAAAAGCAAAGAGGTAAAATTATTTTATTAGAGATGCACAGGTAGTATTTTTTTGAATTAGTAAATCACTTTTCAGACTGATCAGCTGGTCACCAGTGAGGGTTAAAACAGCTAATAAAGCCAATCTTTAGTTCTCATTGTTGGTAATAATGATGTCAGTACTAGATATTGTGACCTTCCACTTTCAGGAGGACGACAAGAGCAAGAAGAAGCACAAACACAAGAAGAAGGAAAAAGACGAAGCTGAGGGAGATGACAAAGAGAAAAAGAAAAAGAAGGCCCGCCCCAAGAAGACAGAGGTGGATGAGCTAGAGGACTTTCTGGGTGGAGGAGCAGGCTCAGTCAAAAGAGAAGACGGTGATTATGAGGAATTATAAAAGCTCGAGAATCATTAGAAGCCACTGAACAGCACCGAGGCGCATGATCCTTCAAAGACCTTCTGATTTCTCCATTCCTCGATTGGTATGTGCATAAAGCAGCATCTCCAAGCCATACGCACCGGTACGGACAACACCCAGGTTATTGAAAATTCAAGGACTCCTTTTCCCATCTGCACTACTGCTGCTGCTGCTGCTGCAATCCATTCCAACCAGTAAGAAAAGACGAGGAGACCCTCATATACTGTGTTAAGCAATGATGTATGATGTGTTATGGCTGTAGCCATTTATCAGCTCTTTGTACCTTTGACGGTTTAAATATGTTGGCTTCATATTTTCCTTCATTTGATCAGCTGCTGTAAATACGGTTATGATTTCGTCTGAACGTTTGTGAGGTTGATGTAAAATTTGAGAGCATGCTCAGTGATGACTGACATTAGTGTCTCCAGTGTCCATTAGTTTATTTGGTTTTTCTTGTCTTTACTTCAGAACTGTCCACATTTAGTCTTGTGTCTTTATAATGAACAGAAGAGACGGATTCACAATTTCCACCTAAGGAATGTATTTCCATTTCCTTTTTTTATGAACATTTTGCATTTAAACATGCTTGATTTGTCCACACTTAGCCTGCTTAGTCTCCAAACGGTCATATTAAAAGAGCTCAGCTTTTATGGAAATCTTTAATCCTAATGGATCATCCGAGTTCACAGCATCAGCGCTGGGCAGGGAGGTCATTCTTGGCCAAACCGCTGTACTTGAGCGATAACTTTTAAAAAAGCAAAGGGTAAATAATGAAAACTTTGTATTCAATTATTTTCTTTTAGGCACCACTTATATGATGTAAAGGTGTGTTGGGCATCCCAGTTCAAGCTTTAATGCTTGGGCTAAGAGTGGGTTTAGGGACTTAAGGAGGTTGTCTAATACACGTTTACAACAAAATATGGAACCCAGAATTTACTTTCTTTCTACAAATTAGAAAGGAGAAGAAGAGCCTGTCTTTACTGTGCCGCGTTATTTTTTATTCCTGAAATTGTTTATGGATGTAAACTTTTTGGTGTTGCAGGTGGACAGTAATGTTGACCCCAGAACTAATATCTAGGAACCTTTCCTGGGATGAAAGTAAACAGAAGGAAATTGCAATTAATAGCAGCATGGCCAAAATCCAAAATTATCCAGATTTTTCGGAAAGAGGGGTAGTTGGTTGTGTTTTTACGTATAACAGCACTTCCAAAGTGAAATGGAAATAAAAACAGCATTGCAAACCCTGCCTGTTACTGTAGAAAGTACTACCCTGGATGGGGGATGATTGCAGGGAGCGTAACTATGTCCCTAAATTTTACTCTGGAGGAATAAAGCTTCCCATAATGTTACTGGTCCTCACAAATAGTTCCTGCAGTGGAAAGTGTCCCAAAGCCTGATCACCTAATCTTACAGTGAGAAACAAATGTGCATGGAGATCTTTATGAAAGTAGTAATGTTGATGTGTGTTCTTGTCCTCTGAGCCACTTTGGCAGTGACCAGTGATTAACTAACTAAACTTAGTCTAATTACCAGTTACAGAACTGCATACGAGGCCCGCCTTCCTCTGCCACTCCCTATAAGACACCATGGCTTCATGTTTTCTGCAGCTGCCTTAATGGAGGTTATTACAGAGGAATAATGAGTCGCTATCCTCATCAACCTTTTTTTAAGTGTTCTTATTGTAAACAGTAACTGTAAACTTGTTAGGTTTAAGAATGTTGTTCATCATCCTTAAAGCCTGGTTTAAGATTGCAGTGGATCAATACACTTGTTGGTCTTTTGGTTGATTGTCACTGGATAGTAAAACTCCAACCTTAACGTAGGATTGTGTTATTTCTCCATAAGTGCAACACTTCCATATTGTCCTCATTGTTTTCTCCTAATGTCATTTATTGCTTCAGTTTTGTTCCCAAATGTCGGGGCTTTTTGTTGCTGTGGTTTGTTCTTAAATGTATGATGCAGCTTTTGTTTTTCTGGGGTTTAGTTTTCTCCCGTAGAGCATCCTATCGCCTGTTTACTAAGAAACCTACAAGGCAAGATGAACTGCTACGCCTTCCACATGTCATGTTCGTCGACGCAGAGAGAGACTGTGTGCAGTACCTTCCATGAACTGCATCACTGATGTTTCTATTGAACAAAGCATTCCTGCCTCATCAACATAAACATATCTGTGAACATATTTTTCCATCTCCCACACACACACACACACAGTTACACCGCTGGTTTACAAAGAACATTTAATTTGATATTTCATAGTTGAAACGACGCAGCATTGATCCTGAATACAGTTTATTTTTCATGTGATTGAGGATAAATGCTGAAAGCACAGTTTCAAGCAAAGTATGAGACTTAAATGTACAGCAAGAAAAGAATGTATATAAATATATCTATTTATAAATTTCAGGAGCGTTGTTCCAAAATGTACACATGACATGGAAGCAATGTTACTGTACAAAAGACGTTGACAGTAAAGATCCAGTCAGGGAAGGTACAATCTTGCAAATGAAAGCCATTTCTGATCATGGACTTGCATATACTGTAATTAGGATATTTTTCCATGTGATTGTTCTGGAATGAAACTCATGCATTTCTTTTTCACCCATTGACATGTCCCACCCTTAATTATGTGTGAGTGTTTGGCTTGGTCCAATAAATGCAAACATTTCTTCATACAAGGCATTCCATTTTTTTTACCCTTCACAGCATGATTTCAGAAACATGGTATTGGAGTGTGAACGTTCCCCCTCCTCATTCCAGCTCACAAAGTGGAACTACGTTCTCATACTGTGAATCAGCTCCTTCTCTCTAATGAAAGAAAAATAATATTACAACAGTTATTCTCCAAACAATCCATTATTCTGAAATCAGCTTTACTAGTATTAACCCGGCAATGTTACCTTAGAAATGTGCTCTGGCGTTTCTGTGAAAGGAACATGGGAGAGTTTAGTCCGTGTCATCGTGGAAATTCAAAGTCATATTTATTCTATAGCTACTTCCAGTTTTGTACATGTGTTTGTCTGTTTGTTTTGTTATCATGTGTTTCATCACTCACTCCTGTAGTGAATGCTGATGAATGTGGTGATCATGGGCAGCAGAAGCAACAGAATCCAGCGAGTGTAACTCCAGATATATTCAACAGCAGCTGCAGTGGGGATGGCACAGATACATTAATGTTATTTTCTGACTCTGCAAGGTTTGATTTATTTTATTTCTGATTTTCAATTGTTAGTATTGTTAATACGAGCAGAACTAAGCAGCATTTTTCCAAATTGCTTTGTATAAAAAGATTCACTCAGGGATGAATGAATAGAAATTTGGTTCCCACAGATCCACATCTGTTTGCAGCACCTGTCAACCTGTCTGTCATTCTACTCTCTGACCCTGGTAAACATTTTGAGTTATGTTTTTGGGTTGTTTGTCGGTACATTCGGCTGCTCAAAGCCTGTGAACATGCTATCTAAAAATTCTTGGAGAGAATTTGAATTTCAAAACCATCAGCTTAGATTCTGAGATGAACTGATTAGATTTTGTTAGCCAAAGCTCTCACTGACTCTAAGTTCATCCAGTTCTTGTGGCCCATTTATGTGAATGTGATATATATATATATAAAGAATGCTTGGAGGGAATTTACTTGGCACAGTTATTCCCTTTTTGACAAACTACGTTACTGGTTAGCAGAAACAATACAACAATTCCATTCTATTTGATAAACTTGGTTTTTAAGTTACAAAAGTTACACTTACAAAAAGCTTTGTGTTGTAAATTTATTTGAACAAAAGTAAGTAATAACACTTGCTTAAATGCAATAAAATGGTTGAGTTGAACCAGAGTTTTACTATACGTAGGCAGATATTTTCATTAAAGTTATTTTGGGGATATATGCACTTTGAAATATCCTCTGCTACCTACTTCTATGGAAGTAGCCTTCAGCCAGCTTGATGATGGTGTTATTTCTGCTCAGCACACCACACCAGTACACTCCCTCTCCCTGGCTCAGGTCCATCACCGCCACAGTGAAGGAGCCTAAGTCCTGGGTCACCTTCAGTTTGCCTCCGTCAAGTAAATGGGCACTGGGGCTGAATGTGAGGCCGGTGCAGCACTCAGTGGAGGTCTGCCTGCACCAAACCCTCTGCGCGCTCTGATACTGTACTTCATAGGGACAGGTCAGCTTCTGCCAATAGACTGCCTCACAGGCATCTGTACACAGCAGTTTGGTAGATAAAACTTGGTAAATTGTATAAAGCCATAGCTGGACAACACAAAATTACTCTAATTGTTTGGCACTTTTTATTATCTTAACTTTTTTTATTCCTTCATAAGATATGCTAATTTATATTTGTCTTTGAAAACAGTGCAGTACTGTACTACTGTAAATAAGTGTAGCGCAGCTATGCTGTACAGTCGGCTGAACAGTTATTAAAAATGTAATGAAGCAATTAACTTATCAATAATTCATTAACCTACTTATCATGCTTTCAAACCTGGTAAAATCTGAATTTCCTACTTCCCTTTTTAGTGAAGGCTTACACTTACCCATAACCAAGAAGAAAAAAATGATAAGCTGCATATTCGAAGCTCTGACACTAGTTTGAGTAGGTCCGATGTAGGTCTGATGTGATAGAGGAAGAGAAGTTACTTTTTTAGGGTCATGATTTGCAGGAAATGTCCACCCACATGTCTATGCTGTTATCTGTTTCCTGCTGAAGGAGTGGTTGCATCATCAGGGGCAGCAGCTTGAAGGTAGCTGACACTAACAGACTGGACAAATTGATCAGGAGGGCTGGTTCTGTTCTTGGTGTGGAGCTGGACCCTCTAGACTTTGTAGCTGAGAGGAGGACGCTCTCCAAACTCCTCTCAATCCTGGACAATCCCTCCCACCCCCTACACAGTGTCCTGGCTGGACAGAGGAGCACATTCAGCCAGAGACTTATCAATGTCACTGAACACCACTGGAAATCAATTCCTCCCTCGCCTCCCTCTGTAAAGGGGAGAGCAACAATTCTAGAGAGAACGTTATCATGCTTTGTTTTTTGTTTTTATATATTTGTTGTATATATTTGTTGTATTTATATTTCATTGGTGAGGATCATGGTTGTGGGTCTTCTAATCTTTTCTGAAATGAGAGGAACTTGGCATAACAATTTCCCTCTGGGATTAATAAAGTGGTTTATTATTTTATTCTCTGTGTGTTATGAATTAATGTGATGTTAGAGCCTGTGAGAACCGGTAAGAGACTGTGTTTTCTTCACAAACTGTCCTTTAGCTATTAAAACCACTATACTATTAGCAAATTGGATTATCTGTACAAAGTCGTTGAATGTCGGGCTTTTAATCTGAAGAGCTTTGCGTTGAGTATGGAGCGCTCTCATTGGCTACCCTGTTAGCCAATGAAGGAAACTCTTTTATGCACGTCTTCCTCTATCCATGTGAGTGGAGCTTGCCTGTTAGCTACAAGCTAAAGAAGAAAACATGGTAAGTTAAAAGGAAAAATATGAACGTTAATAAACGTTTCTTGTCTTTAATTTCTCGGTTTCAAATTCATAGTCGTGAACAACAAAGTTCCGTTAGTGCTTTGGTTATTGCTACTTTCATGTTGGCTGATATCCTCATTGAACGTAAACATCAAAGTGTGCCACAACATCGTTTTGTGTATTATTTCGGTATTTATAATTTGGAATAAATGCCGGAGCAATGGGTGTCACCTACTTAATAAATGTAGATTAAAATTTGTCAGGTAGTAAAAAAAAATACATTTTCGCCCTTGCAACGAGTTGAGAAGTGGTTCTTTTGGGTTTACATTAAGCGGCCACCTCGTGGTAGGAGATGTTTACGTAACCAGTTACTTGAATTTCAATTACTTTAAACTGTACTTCACGTTTTACGCCACGTATTTTAACTTTTGTAAGTAAGTTGAACCGCCTTTCTCTGGACTGAGCAACAAGAGGGCCTTCAATAGGAGGCAGGAACATTAACAGCCAGCCTCTTTCTTTTGGTTGATGGTCTTGATTTAATGTCGACAGCTTCGTCGAGAGGTGAGACAGAGAAGGGAGTACCTGTACAGAAAGGCACAAGAGGACCGACTCCGAACAATAGAGGAAAAAAAGCACAAGTTGAAGAAAGCACTTGATGGTAGGATGGCATGTTTCCTATATTTTCTGCACAAATTATGCTACTCAGATCCTGGTATAACACAAGCTGTGTTTTTTTTCTCTACAGATAATAGTCTCATTCCAACTGAGGTGCGCAAAGAAGCTCTGCAGTTACAGAAGCTTGTAGAGTTTGATGATGCGGGGGCAGAAGGCTAGTGTCATTATTGCTACAATTAAAATGTTATTATGGAAAATCTCAGTTTTTCTTTAAGCCTTCTTTTCTGTTCAATCATGAGTTTATTGCGTCTGTGCAGGTGTCAGCTCTCACATGGACGATGAGTACAAATGGGCCGGAGTGGAAGATCCTAAAGTCATGGTCACTACATCCAGAGATCCCAGTGCCAGACTCAAAATGTTTGCCAAGGTCAGATCAGTTTCTCTGTGATTTGGACAGTAGACGGGTGATGCGATGCCAGAGTGCAGTGTACAAAACATGTTAACAAGCTACATTGAGTATCACGCATAGCTCTTTGTTTTTTAATCTCTCTATAAGATATTTTGCGAGTTAAATGTCGACTATAGTCATGTTGGAGCAATCCAAACTTAACTTTAATCATAAATCACAGGCTGAAAGACAGGTAAACAGTCATAACTCTATATTCACATTCACAAAGCTAATGTTGTCCACATCACGTCCACATATGAAAGTTAGACAGAAAGTCCTGTACCCACATCAACACTGCACAACATTGCTGCCAAAAAACACTATACATAATGCCATGTGTCGTTTCAGGAGGTAAAGCTGATGTTTCCTGGAGCCCAGCGCATGAACAGAGGCAACCATGAGATTGCGGCACTGGTGCGAGCCTGCAAAGCCAACAATGTCACAGACCTTGTCATCATGCATGAAACAAGAGGACAGCCAGGTACGAGTGTCAACTTGATTTTTCTCTCCTAGTCTCTGTGGAGTATCACTTTACTGTTTTTGTATCTTAAATTATTCTTAATAACTCACAAGAGGGGGTGAAAATATGTTTGTGTTTTTGCAAATTTATTCAAAATCAAAGACTGAAAGTTATCATTCACTCACTTTACTGTGGATTCAAAATGTGGTCACGTGGATCATGTTTCCATCCATTCCATGCTGCAACTGTCTGAAATACTTTCTCAGAGTTTATCCAATATCTGTCTAAACTATGTATCTAATACTTGTTTACTAACTTAACCACATTAAAGGACTTTTGAAAAGGTCCATGAAGAACAAATCAAATGAACACAAAGTTTTACCTTGATAATGCTCAAAAGTAATGTTGACAAGATGTTGCTCTTACTCAACTTTCACAGTAACTAATCTAAACAAGTATCTTCCCTGAATGAGACCTGGAGAATCACAATTAGACTTTTGTGTGTGTGTTTACAGATGGCCTGGTGGTGTGCCATTTGCCATTTGGGCCTACAGCTTATTTCACACTATACAACGTGGTAATGAGGCACGATGTTCCTGACATAGGTACCATGTCTGAGGCCTACCCCCACCTAATTTTTAACAACTTTACCTCACAGCTTGGCAAGAGGGTGAGTGCGCTTCACACCACGTGTCTGTACAAATGACGTTGATATTCTCACAGAACACTTGTTTATGTGTTTAACTTATTAGTTCTGCTTGTGCAGGTATCGAATATCCTCAAGTATCTTTTTCCAGTGCCGAAGGACGACAGCAGGCGTGTTATCACATTTGCCAACCAAGAGGACTTCATCTCCTTCAGGTCAGTCTGAATGTTTAGGTCTTACAAACTTGTTACTTTAACATTGTTAATAAGCTTTTTAATTAATATTTTTCTGTTACAGACATCACACCTACAAGAAGACAGACCACAAGAACATAGAGCTGACAGAAGTCGGACCCAGGTTTGAAATGAAATGTACGTACGATCACATTAGGAGATTCTTCACCTTTTAGACTGATCCAGAAGGAGAGATGTTTAGTCGGTCTAGGTCAACCAGAAGTAGGGGAAAGAAGTGTTGTAATTCATCATGAACAAAACGCAGCGACCCTCCAATGTTTGCTGACAATCCTGTATGTAGCTACAGACACTCACCGTGCATATTATCCTTAGCTCTTAGCAACATTCGCGTAGCAAAGATGCGTCAAATGCTGTGTATGTCTGCACATATTTGATTGGCCATGTGAATCACACTTTCAGTGAAGTAACGGTTAAATCTGTTGCCAGATGACTATGCTTCTTTGTTCATCACTATTGTGTGGTGATGACAATAGTAGACTATTTAGCCTGTACACTCTGGTGTATAATACACAGAGTATCAGCTTTTTCAATAATAACAGAACTGTAAGATGCTGGTAAAGCTAAAGCTGGTGTTTGTACATGCACTGTGCTATGTAGAAAATGATTCATAAACCCCTCTTCTAAGACATGAAGTAGTAATATTAGAGGCAAAAGTAAGGAAGGAAAGTAACCAGGAAGTATTCATTTTAGGTGCATTTTCAATCAAACTAGAGCCTCTTGTTCTGTTCTACTTTTCTTTTTATGTGTAAAATGTTGAAATTGTCCTTTTGTTTAGTGTACATGATCAAACTTGGCACCCTGGAGAACGAGAGCACAGCGGATATTGAGTGGCGTCACCACGCATATACACACACTGCCAAGAAAAGGAGGTTCCTCAGTGTGCAATAAAGGAAGTAACAAAACTGTGTGTTTTCAGCGTGTGTTTTATAAAAAATATTTATAAAAAGGTGGCTTTTATAAAATACAAGTGGGGCTTTGTTTGAGTATCTTATGAAATAAGACTAGTACAAGTACAATGTTTTATGTTAACAGTTAACGCTAGTGAACCTACCCATTTATAATAATAGGTCATTAATAAAACTGCATCCATCCATATCTGTGAAGGTTCTCAGTCATCCAGGTCATGGTTATCTCAAAAAAGGTTAAGGTTGTGCTATTTTTGTAATAAAAGTGGTTTGTAATGACCTGTGTTGGCTCAGTGCCCATGGGGGGAAACTTGAAAACTGCTCATTAAGCACATGCAAATTAAAAAACATAAGTCATGTATGCCCTAAAAAATTATATCAGCAACAGGTCAAGTCTGCTTCTAATATCACTAACTTAACTATTTGTAAAAGCGCGTCGTGCGCGCTGTAAAATGTATAATGTAGCCAATTTACATGACAAAACGGTATTACTCACCGCTCCCACCCTTTACATGTACAGCTGGTGCTGTCAAATGAAAACACGCAGCTACAGGAATCAGCCAATGAAAACCCAGCATTTCGGAGGTTTTCCGCTTTCCCCGAAGTTCTTGGCAGATCCCACTTCAGATTGAGAGAAATCAAGATGGCTGCTACAGGTAAGAGTGTAACTTGTACCGAAACTGTATTAAACACTTTGACGTAAGGATGTTTTGTTGAATACTGATGAACGTATAGCGACGAGTGTTTTGGGACATTTATGCGTGTCTGTTAAAAAAAAGTCACAGTCGTGTAGTATGTGAAGACATCGCATTTTAGCCAACTAGCTGACGCGGTGGTAACCCCCCACCCCCCAAGTTGGCTAGCTAACATTAGTTGGCTATGAGTAACGCTAGCATCAAAGCTGTAGCCACACAGTGAATTGGCCAGATAATCTCGCTCTCACTCCAGAGTTTAGCTAGCGTCAGTTAGCACAGTTTCAGGTCGTGCTTTGATGCATTCACATAAGTTTTAACAACTTTGCATTGTTAGCATTTCGCCCCTACGACAACAGTTAAAGTAGAAGTAGTTGACTAACGTTAATTAGTAAATTAAACTACTTCATTTACTGCTCGACAGAAACGTGGCCTCCTAAAACTCAAAATGTCATATTGCATAGCAGGCAAATCCCATGCTAAGCTAACTGGCTAACGTCAGCTAACATTGACGTTAGCAACATGCGAGTAGGTAGTTGAAATCTTTGACTCTTAGCGACTTATTTCAACCTTAAGTTAACACTACACACTTATCATGCTCCATAACACCACTTAAGCTATGTTAATAGTTGTTACGCGAAGTAATTTTTGCTGTAAACATTGTCGTCATCGGTTGTGCTTCCAAATTACACAGTAACGTTATTACCCCGGTACGTGCCATTTTTCTCTTAACACTATCGCAACACGTAACCCAAAACCTCGACTAGCGTTAATTGATTTCCTTTAAAGGTAATATTTTCAACTCTGAGCATGAAAAACTGTCTGTAAACTACCCCGCGACTCGTTGGGCTTATTTTGAATTCTCCGTTCTGCTTTAGTGTCTAGCGTTTTATTTGTTGTTCTTGGTTTGAGCTATGTAATTGTCTTTATGCTACTAACATCATTCAAGCAATGTTTGTCATCACCTTCTGCCATAGTACTAAGAGTGTTGAGGAAGCAGAGATGGATTACCCACACGCACGTTACTAATGTGATGCATGTTTAATTTGATAGTCACAAACACCTGAGAACCTCCAACAACAGCCATGCTTTATTAATTCATTGCTGCAAATGTACTGTAAATGGGCAATTGCACATTAGTGATACTTTACATTAATAATATTGATTAAAAAAAACATTGTCTGGATTAGTGACCTTTTCTCATCATTCAGGTGTTTGGAAAAGCTTTTGTACTTCATGTTGACTTTTCTGCAGGGGCATCTACACTTTTAACTCATGGTATAATTAGAAAATTTAGGTCAGAAAGTGACCTTTTCTTAACAATCATATACACTGTCTTCACACAAGAGGTGTCCACGTTGACGCATATCCCTGTTGTTACAGGTTCCAAATAAAGCGCTAACTTCTCTAGACCCCACTGTGCATGAAGCTCCCCTGAGGTTGTGGTGTTCAAGTTCTACACTCCCCAGCTCTTCCTGCCTCTCATCATGTCCTCCACCTCTTCCTCCTACTCCTCCTCGGGGGAGACTAGTCCAGAGGATGTACCTCGAGGTGGGGGCACCATCCGAGTCTACCTCCCAAACAAGCAGAGGACAGTGGTAAGATTATTTGCTCTATAATTCTCTAATATAGATGCGTACATTGCATTCAAAAATAAAAGGAGTTATACTGTAACTTGATTATTGACAGTCTCGCCACCATGCATTGTGCCAGCACTGATGGGTGTCAGTGTAATTACTCACACAAATTCTTAGAACTTTCACAGCACTTTAGCAAGTAAGCCCATGCAGGCAGTTGGTGTCATGTCTCACAGATGGTGCCTGCCACCATCTTCTGCCACCTTACTCAACTTAAAATTCACCATACATGTAGTTGCCTCAGAAAGCATTTAGAACTCTTTACCTGTTGCACTTAATTGTTTTGTAGATTTATTTAATGATAAAATAGCAATTTTCAATTTATTTGGCACTCAATAATTAGCTTTTTTAGTGGCAAGACCTTTAATTTAGTAGTTCTTGAGTAAGCCCCTACATGGTTCTTGCATCCGAATTTTGGGCAGTTCATTCCATTATTCCTGACATATCATGTTTAGATTCATCACATTAGATTGGTAATGTTTGGGACATCTTCAGGTGTCTCCTCAGTCTTTGATTAGTCCACTCTAGCCTCACCTTAGCTACTTGCTGTAGGTTGTTTAGGGGCTTCTTTGTATTTAGCTGCATTCATCCTCTCCCCAGTTCTGACCAGTCACCCTGCACGCGATTAGCCACATGATAAGGGGTTCCCAGTTTCAAACATGATGCTTGAAGTTCTTCCGTAAAGGCCAGTTTGACCTTGTTTCATCAATATGGTCTTCTGGCAGGTTCTCTATCTCTACGGAGGCACCCTAGTGACTACTGGGTTCGGATCAACTCTTTGGTGTTTTGGTTCCAATGTTCTACCACTTCTTTGTGTTCCTGTGAACACTCAGAGATTTAGTGATTGTTTTTTACCCTTGCAACAATGAACACTGCTTTAGACTTCCTTGGACTTTATGGTTCTATTTGTGTCCAGACGTGTCTTGCAGTGGGAATTCTGTGTTGTCTACACAGGTGTGTACCCATTAAAGCAAACATGATGCAAAAAACCACAGGCAACCATAGCAAATGTTATAAATTGTAACTGTAGTTATGACTGGGCATTGGAGTTAAAGGTATGCAGAGGAGAGTGTGTGCTTTACACACTGTGTGTATAGTTTATAATGCCACAAAGTGACACAAAACTATGCAAATCTCATGTACATGTCTACTTTTAATGCCTTGAAGTAAAACAGTACATTTAATGGAACATTTAGCATAATATTGCAGTCAAGTCATTGAATGCCCACCCTGTTCTAGCATCTACATTATCTACAGTGTTAGTTGCGCTCTCTCTTATTGAAGCTCATCCATCTAAAACAAACAGGACTTTTGAACATCTTTCTGAGGTAAAAGAAGAAGGCTAATGATGGCATTGACTGTATTGTACATGTACATGACTGAAAATGTTAGAATAATTGGCCATGTATGCAAAATGGATTGAGATGTGAAAGAGTGAGAAACATGCCCACAGTGCTCTCTATAATGCTGTCTCTCTAATCTCTGTAACTTTATTTATACAGCGTGCCTCCAATATGTTGAATGTCATTTCAAAGTCACTCTTGTATGGTTTCCTGTTCCCAGGTGAATGTTCGCCAAGGACAGACGGTGTACGAGAGTCTAGACAAAGCGCTCAAAGTGAGAGGTCTAAGCCAAGACTGCTGTTCTGTATTTCGTCTCCTTGAAGGGTAAGATTCACCTTATAGGTGTAATGAGTTGCATTCCTCATCACAGTAAAGATCAACAGGCAGCAATTTTTTATAGGTCTGTTTATTTTTACTCTTTACACTTGTGCTGCAATCTTTCCAAGCAAGCATGAGATTCAAAAGTAGCACAGGCCTTTAATGTGTCAAAGTTATAAATACACGTACAACCCCCTTTCCAAAGAAAGTACTGAGATAGTTGTATAATGCTTACAAACTATTGAGGTTAATTAGCTACAGGTGAGTATGATGATTGCTTATGAAAACACAATCGCAAAGAATTTTAGTGTTCTAATATGTAAAAATGAGCTAAACGTCGTTACTGTGTTGGGCGGATGGTGGGATTTCATCATCTTTAGTACATAACAGCATTAAATGGCCAATAAATGTCTTACATATACATATAATGTATATGTAACGTACAATGTTAGAATTGGTCAGAAATGTGACCTTAGAGTCTTATTTCTTATTATTATTTGCGGCCTGGTAGCAGAGGGGTTAAGGCAGAGGGCTGGGAAAGCAGCAGACCCAGGTTCGATTCCCAGCTGAGGCACCCAGCCCACCCCCCATACCAGGTGTGTCCCTGAGCGAGACACCCAGCGCTAGCTCCCCGGGCGCCATGTGGCTGCCCACTGCTCCCCCGGTTGATGGGTCAAATGCAGAGGACCAATTTCGTTGTAACATGTAAAAATTGTATCAATGACAATAAAGTAGATTCTTCTTCTTATTATTTTCTAAACTTTAAGAATAGCAAGTCCCTCTCAACTTTATTTCCTAACATGTCAAAAAAATGGTTGTTTATTCAACTTGAACTTTTACGTTAATCTTCACACATTTTAAGTGCAGCTACTCTGTTTTATCTACAAATAATGTGGTTTACGTGTTGGATAAACTGATGTTTACATCTGACCTGATCAGCTGACTGCATGTTTTGCCATATCATGAATACAAGTCGGTGTGAATTATTCATGTAGTGTTGCTGATGCAGGCTAATAAACAAGTTAAGGTAAAACAAATAAACGTTTATCATGTATGACATTATATAAATGAAATATGCCCAAACGTGGTTCACCTCTTTTCTCAGTCGTAAGAGGCTGACAGACTGGGACACAGACATCACTCCTCTGGTTGGAGAGGAACTTTTAGTTGAGGTGCTGGATGACATTCCCCTCACCATGCACAACTTTGTAAGTAACTGAACAAACATTTATTGTCTTTACTCAGACACAATATTTACACCGTGCCAACCAATCATGAACTTAATACCGTGTTCATAATACTAATTGTTTTTATCTGAATGTTTAGAAGTGAGTGAGTACTGTGACCTTTGTATCTCTGCAGGTACGAAAAACCTTCTTCAAGCTAGCTTACTGTGATTTTTGCCACAAGTTTCTTTTTAATGGCTTCAGATGCCAGACATGCGGCTACAAATTCCACCAGCACTGCAGTAGCAAAGTCCCTACTGTGTGTGTGGACATGGATACTGTGAGCAAACTGTGAGTTGTTATTAGTGTATGTACTGTATTTGTATACGGGCACTAGATGCATTTCTGGTCATATGATGGCATCAAGATAAAGTATTTGTTCTCAACTTGACACTTATTGTTTTTTAGCAAAACTGCTACACCTAGTATATGGAGGGGAAACCTTTGTCTTTGTTGATAAATCAATTTTGTTCAGATCTTTGTGAGAGAAGTCAGTGGTAGTCACTGAATAATTCAGTTAGCTGGCTCATCAGATCCTGGTTTCAGCTTTGCTTCTGGTTTGAGTCAAAAAGTCCAGTTTGAAAGCATCAATTCCAGTTGAAGTCCTTAAATGAGTGTCCCTTTGTCGGATCCCTTGTTCCATCCCTTTCACTCCTGTCCTTTGTCCAGGTGTGATTCCAATCCTTGCACAGAAGACTACCCACAGATTCTGTTGCCAGAAAATTCCCCATCACAGAGCAACATCCCCTTAACCCCAGAGCCTGCTGGGTAAGCATCCATTTTAAATAAATAAAGGACAACATAGTTCTAGTTTATCTAAACTAGTATTCAAATGTGCATTGACACCTTCATTTTGCTTCATCACAGGATGGACCTTCTGTCCCCGACTTCAGCCTTTCGCTTCCCCATACCTGGTGGAGATGGCCAGTCTCTACAGAGACATCGCTCCACCTCCACTCCCAATGTTCATATGGTCAGCACAGTGGGCCCTGTCGGTGTCGGCGTCATAGAGGTCAGTGCTGACTGCTCGGGTTATAGTTATACATCAAGTCAGTAGTTACACTTTACAGGCAAATACAATGGTACCTAGTGGTAAATAATAAAACTACTATTGCTACACTATTTCCCAGTGACCAGCACTTCTTAGCTGTTTGACACTTTTGAAACAATTGACGATGTGTCAGCACTAAGGTTTTTGAATCTGCACTATGGTTGCTGTACTAGTGCAGAACCTGTTGCATATGAAATATTTCCAAATGGAGTTTGATGCAGTTCGATGGTAAACCCTGTGTTGTATTTGTGTGTGTAAACAATTAGAGCAGATAAAATGTGCTTTGATCTGAATGTAGTAAATGATGTTGCTTTTTGACCTGTGAATGAAGCTGTGTTGCTTTTGCTTTTAGGAAGCACTAAAATTCAACAACACAATGGGTATGTTTCTTTCCTTCACTTTTCAATTCAGAATGTGTTTGTGGTTTGTTGTGTATTCTCACAGTACAAGCTCTTGTATTATTTAGCTCTTGACTCCTGGCACTTCTCAATTCTGTACAAATAGGTCCTGAGCCCTCACCGAAGCCCTCCACCAGCCCACCTTCTTCTCTTGGTTCTCCAGGGAGGAGACCCCCAAAGTCTCCATCTGAGCCCAAGAAGCAATCCTCATCTGACGATAAAAAAAAAGTGGTAGGTAGTGTCTGAGCTTATTCCCGTGTTTTCAGACAGATAAGGCTACATCAAGTGATTTAGTAATCCAGAGAATTCAATCCATGTGTTGTTTCAGCACCGAGGAGGCTACAGAGACTCAAGTTACTATTGGGAAGTCCACTTTCGAGAAGTCACCTTTCTCAAGCGAATAGGCACTGGTTCCTTTGGAACGGTTTTTAAGGGCAAATGGCACGGAGACGTGGCAATCAAGATCCTTAAAGTAACAGAGCCAACACCTGAGCAGTTACAGGCCTTCAAAAATGAAATGCAAGTCTTAAGGTGGGTAGTGCTGTCTGAGTTTAGTAGGACATTGTACTGAAACTGGTGTGAGATGAACACACACTATACCTTAACATACCTATACATTTTACTCTAAGTTTAATGAGACAATGGAATTTCTACCATTTCGGTTCCTGCAGGAAGACCCGCCACGTCAACATCCTGCTGTTCATGGGCTACATGACTAAACCCAACTTTGCCATCATCACACAGTGGTGTGAAGGCAGCAGCCTGTATCGCCATCTGCATGTTACGGAAACTAAGTTTGACACTATGCGTCGCATTGATGTGGCCAGACAGACTGCACAGGGCATGGAGTAAGAGCTGCTGCAATTTTCCAATTATCACTGTGGACATCCCCTTTTGAAGTAGCAGACATCAGCTGTCAGGCACTTTCTTCAGTGCACAACTCTGTGTTCACTTAGTTCAGTTCAGTCTATAGGTTGACTCTTGTTACAGGTCATAAACCTAAAATAGTCTAAGTTTGCTTATGTTTGTTTACATGTTAAGACACATGGTGGAACACCATCTGCTTCAATGCTTTTCACTGATTTTTCTCTTTATGTTGAATAAATGTATTTTCTTCTTTTCTTTTTCTCAGTTATCTTCATGCGAAGAACATAATTCATCGAGATCTGAAATCTAACAGTATCCTTTTTTTCAGTGCTTGTTTGAAATGCTAGTTAACTGTGTGAAAGAGGCTACGTAGGTGTATGAGCTTACATCGCTGTGCACCCATAACCACAATGGTAATTTTTAACAAGGTGTTCTGTAGCTAGCAAAAATTTAACCACACACATGAGTCACAGCCTTGTAATAGGAAGATATGTATAGAACAGTCAAAGACCAGTTGGGGTAAAATAAAGATTGTTTCTTGTCTCCCAGTTCTAAAACATGCACACAGACCAGATAGCACTCGGAAAACGAATACACACTTTTTATCTGCTTTTGTTAACTTTTTAATGTTTTCTCCCCCTTTTCATCATGTCTGGTAAAGGCTATTGTTGTAACCATGTCCATTTGTTTTCATATATATATATTTCCTAAGCTCTGCTCTTAGATATTTTTCTCCACGAGGCCTGGACTGTGAAGATCGGGGACTTTGGCTTGGCCACAGTGAAGTCTCGATGGAGCGGCTCTCAACAGGTTGAACAGCCGAGTGGATCTATTCTTTGGATGGTAAGAATCTAGTTTACGGTATATAGTGTATAAAGATCTTCTACAGAAGTCGTCTTCTGTTGACATGGCAACTAGTCAATTGGTTATTTCATAATCTGTTTCATATCGAAAAACTCAGAATAATATGAGTGTTGTCCAATAAGACTTTAATGAACCAAAGTACAGATTAGGACTGTGGCATTCTGGGTAAAATATGTTTAGTTTTTTTTTCACCCAGAGTTGAGATAATTAGGTTTTCTCTCATTGTGCATTTGAAAATTGTAAGACAAGTGTTTGTAATAAATATAAAGTAATGTTTAACGTGTCATATGATAAATGAAAGATCTCAAATGAAGTGACTTTTTTTCCCCCTAAGGCTCCTGAGGTGATCAGAATGCAAGACAGCAACCCATACACGTTCCAGTCGGATGTTTATGGCTACGGAGTTGTGCTGTTTGAGCTGATGTCGGGCACCCTGCCTTACTCCAATATCAACAACAGAGACCAGGTTACATCAGTCTGCTTTGTCTTAATACAGCAGAGAAGTTCTACAAATGTTACTATAGGTTGTAATTTAACACTTTAAATCCAGGAGCAGGAGAAACAGCTGGCCATCGAATCTTCATCATCAACCTTTATTTGGTTGAACAGAATAAACCTAGGTATAATATTATTCTGGCCAACAGGAAGCCACCATGGTTCATCGTTTGGAAACCATGGATTTTAGCATCAGGTGTCACGATACCGTGTCCAAAGCCCTACAGGAATCATTTTTTCTAGGCCAAAGTGTTTTTCTAAGTGACCAGTAGATGGAGCCACCACCTATGTGTGATGGTTGTCAAACCTTCACAGGCTTACAATAACTGTTTGCTCTCGGGTTTCTTTTCTCAGATCATTTTCATGGTTGGACGTGGTTACGCGTCTCCGGACCTCAGTAAGCTGTATAGTACCTCACCCAAGTCAATGAAAAGGCTTATTGTTGACTGCCTGAAGTTCAAACGTGACGAGAGGCCCCTGTTTCCCCAGGTGTGTACAGCAGGGTGTACAGAATTCCTTAAAGCATGATGAATCACCAGAAGCACATTTCTGTCGTTAATGTTGGTGGTTATATGCCCACAAGCGCTCACAGCAGTTCTTATCTACGTGTTTAAGCATTGCTCAATCACGTTTAAGTCATGTTGATCAATGTTCTTAATATATGAACGCCATACTTCATCTGATGTTGTCAGTGTAACTTGTTTCCTTGTGTTTTTTGTTCTCAGATCCTTGTGGCCATAGAGCAGGTGCAAGACCTGCTGCCAAAAATTGAGCGGAGTCGCTCAGAGCCGTCGCTCCATCGGGCCGTCCATGCTGAGGACCTGAATCCCCTCCTGTTGCACACCACCAGGCTGTTGCCTCTCTAAGCTCCCAGCACTCTGGGCAGAGAGACTGTCACCCTGTTCAAAACATTAGCGTTCCCACACCTCAGAGAAGCCACAGAACAAGACCCCCATCTCTCTCTCTGGCCCTGCAGAGCCTTGGAGCTGCACCACTCGGCACAAATCTCAGTAAAAAACTGCAGTAATGACTTAAACTTTTTTCTTAGTCTGGTCGTAAAAGTTATTTTCCTTTTATACATCTGGTCTGTGCTTCTCACAATATGTTGCCTGTGATCAGGCTGGCCAAGCTTGGCCATTTTCAGTCACCAAAACGTTAAATCGCTTCATCATGTTGGGGCTGCTGGTTCAGGTCAGCTGCTCACTTTACACACTTCTAATGCTCCAATGTACGTTCAGATTAATGCAGTGTAAATAAGCCAGAGATGTTTCAGGATTTCTCATAGTAAAATCAAATAAATGAAAAGCATTAAAAACATATATATTTTTATTTCACGTTAAAGACAAAACAAGCTGAGGATGAGGAAGGTAGTACTTAAAGCCCAGAATGGGCTACATCTGCCACTGAACTATGCAGAAAGTTAGTCAAATTTGAATACAATAGTAACTGGTGAGTTTCCCTGCACATGCAGAAAATACGTCAGCAAACCCAAATTTCTTCAATTGCACTTGACACTAACTAACACTTAGTTGTGTTCATCACGGACGCTGCATTGCGCTGATGCAGAGTTACGCAGCATAAGAGCATTTGATCTGTGCAAACTGAACAGCTAAAACAGTGGGACCGGGCACTCTGCTATAGATCTGAATCTGAACACACTGCTGCCTGAGGGGTAGGAACCACACATGTAATCGACTCCCTGTTTAGTCCCTTAAACCCCTGTTAATGATAAATCGTCTGTCATTTTCTTCACTGTTAACATGCCGTCGGTTCTTGAAGCAGATTGACTTATAATTATTTTTTTCCTGGCTCCACTGGAATTAGTTTGTGTATTTGTAATAACTGCAGAGTGAACACAGGATTAACTTGTCAGGACCAATGTGTGTGCAGTGTGTAGTACTTTTGTGTTTAACCCCTCCCCCCTTTGGAGGGAGCGGTGGGCGGCCACCTGGCAAGCTTAGGACGCACCTTGTATAATAGATGGACTGGGATGTGTCCCAGTCTGATGTTCCTTTTAGCAAAACCCAGTTGTATGATGGATGCATGACAGCTTTAAATGTAGTCTAATGTGTAGTTCAGTTTAGTTTGATGGGCTAACACAACACACAATAACAGACACATTACAGATGAGACGTTTACTGACCCGTCTAGCCTGAAGGCTCAGTCTTAATGGAAATGAAATAGTTGTGTTATGTTTAGTGAGTTTTCAGTTGGGCTTTTTTTATGAGACACTCAGTCATTCCTCTGCTGTAGCACACAGCTTCAACACGTCACGTACTATGCTTAATGATCTCCAAAGCTGCACATGAATTACCAGCTCCTCTTTAGTTCATACACACGTCCACATGTAGAAACTTAAAGTAGTATTATAGGGTGTTGGAAAAGTATTCACACATTGAGTAGTTTGGTCGCTTGTAAATATTAAAGGGCTCAGTAAAAGTCTGGGGAACAGAAAAGGTGTTCATGAACTCTGAAGGCTCAAACGGTATCAAATGAAATGACAAGTCCTGAATCTCTGGCATTGCGTTTATAACTGGTTTAAAATAACCAGCTTCCCCAACAGTGTCTGCAAGTCTCACGAGTTGTGGTCCGGACAAACCAGGGACATGAACGTTTTACGCACCGCGTCAGGGTTGCTCTCTGTTACACATGAGAAGGGAAGTTTTTCCAGTTGATGGTCTCTGGCTGATGAGAATGAGTTGGCATCACCCTGGTTCCCTCAACAAAAAGCATCTAGGATTTTTCCAGCCTAGATGGAATCAGCACATGTAGAAATCGATTATATGGCTCTACCACTAAGCTTTGGATTGTGATTGAATTCATTTTAATTTAAATATCTCTTCTGCAAAAGTGTGGGCTCACTTAGCCACTCGCAGCCTACTCGACGCGAGTGGAGATTAATTTGAGAATAATTCAGAGATGTTTATTGCTCATTCCAGCATTAGTTGCTCCAGCACTCAGTGAGGAGGGTGTCACGTTTTAAACAGTCAGTAATGGTTTACCAGCATTAACACAGACGTGTAGATCACCAGCGATATTCGATCATATATGACGCCAACCCCTGGTGAAGAAATCTTTTGAGATTGGGCATGTACTTGGCTGCTGGAATCTAAGTGAATCCAGTAACGGATGTGAATGTAGAGCCAGTGCGGGCTCTCTTCTGATTCTAGCTCGGATCTGCATTTTCCAGTTAATGTGCAGTAGGGCCCAAACGTCTGAGACGGCGCTGTGTAATGACCTGAGCTGTACTGGTTAAAAAAGGTGCCTTACATTACTATTAGACAAGACGCTGCTTCTTCTCTTTGCTTCGTTGGGTTGTGACACTAAGTAGGAAATGCTGTATTCAGTGATGGCTTTCGCATGTTAGTGTCTCTGTTTCCACGGGTATTCATCATCATCGTTCCAGCAGGGCTTGAGCAACATTCAGTCTCAGATACGCTCTCTGTTGACAGTATGTTTATCAGCTTTCAGGTTGATTCCCACGCGTAGCTGAGATACTACGTTTGCTGGGTTTACATCCCATACAAGTATTTAAAGTTTTACTTTCTGTAACCAAACAATACATGGAAGCATGAATAATAATATTCTGTAGTTCATTAACACGTTCTCATGCTGCTGTGGAATAGTTTCTCATCACGTATTGTTCCCATTCGAAGAATACATGTAAATTAGCTTTTCAGAAGCTTACAAAATCCATTTCCTAAAGAATGAACTTAGTTTTGCTCGTGTCATGAAGTGTGTGTTTATTCAGGTGCTCCAGTTATGGCAGAAATGAATCTTTGCTTCTTTTCCTTTCAGGATCTCTACCTTCATTTCCACTGGAGGTATTAAGGTCTAAGTTTAGGTTTTAGAGTCCAAAACCAAAAAGGGCACAGTCGGAGTTTATCCTTTAAACTTCTAGCATCTTCAGAGCCAGGCCATGCAGTGGTGAACACCTTTAAAAATCTGCTGTTTTCCAGTCACAGTTCTGGAGCAATAGGCCAAAAAAACGTGCAGAGCATTTTATAAATGAGCTGCCTAATTTTTATGGGGCTAGGGCCTATCGGTGGAAATCCGTGCCCTCAGGGTTTCCAGACTTTAGTTCCTGGGAAAGAAAAGCATCAGTAATCCCATGTAGACATACACTTTGGATTGTCTCAGGGGTTTTCAACCAGACTTTTACACTTCACAGCTTTTTTCCTTTGCTGTCTTTGTTTTTTTTTGCTCGATGTAACAACAACAACATTTAATGTCCATACTGTTGTTGTTGAACTATTTCTTAGGCAGACCTTACAGCGGTAGTTTGTTTTTAATCTAAATTGATGAGTGTAGAGCTGACAGCTCTCTGATGTACGTGGTAATCTTTCCTAAGTATTAGCTAATGATACTAACAGCTTTGAGTGTAAATGCTAGCAGCAGCAGTAAGGGTGGTGTTTGATGTCCTGTGACCTGGCTGAGCTTCTCTGTATACTGTACACGATGTGACAGCATTGAGCAGAATAGATCTGAATGTCTGCGTCTGTCTGTCTGACGGACAGCAGACCACACGTTTATTCCTTGGATATTTTCACATTGTCAAACTAGGGGCTGGGACCCTGCCTGTCCTTACTTACTCCAGTTCTATTGGTGGGTCACGGTTGGGCCGGTTGGCATTGGTTAGCGTTAGGATTTGTGACACAGGGTTTGGAAAGACTTTGCTGCTGTCTTTCTTTTATTTATTGATGTCTTTGCAGATGTTGTTGTCTGCAGCCGGGGTTCTTTAAGGTGAATAACATATTTAGAGAGGCAGAGATGACCCTTTGGGTTTCTTCACAGCCAGGGGCTCTGTCCATCCTGTAGGCACGGTACTGTCTGTTTCTTCAACTGACTTTTATTCCAATAACCATCGACTTGCTGGGTTATTCCTGTTCCTTTTCCTGTCAACATATTGAGCACAAACTCGTTATTGAACTAGATTAACTAGTTTTCACATAATTTTGTTCCAATGTTTCACTACGATAGCATTTATTAATGGCAACACTTTTAAATACTGTAGGAGTAACTTGTTATTTTAATGCGTGATGTGTTCATTGTGAGCCTAGCCTGTGATTTTTTTTGTGTGCGCGTGTGTAGCATAGCGTACACGTTGTTGAATGGCATAAGGCTGCTGAATGGAATAAACCCAACTTTTCTAAATGAGCTGCTTTTTATAAAAGTTGAGCAATAGCAAGTGAACTGAATGTCTTTTTTTTTAATTACCCCAAATCAGGAGTGCTTTAAAAGAACATCTAAACAGCTTTCCTGTGAAACAATGAGAAAGGTGCATTGCGGAGTAGTGGTTTCTTTATTCCCCAGTTTAAAAGGACAACAAATGTGTTGTCAGAGTCCAAAAAAGATTTTTAAAAAAGGACCCATGTGGCTTGATGACAAGTAACTGCGCTGCCTCTGGAGACCTCTATGTGGCACCGGAGGGGAAACACAGCTGCATGTTAAAGAGAAGAAGAGGATGAGCGAGCTGATATCAGTTTAGTTTTGGTTTTGTTTTTTTGTTCTTTTTCATATCTGTAAGGTGAATTGCAATAATGTGTTACTAGTTTGTGAGGTGTCAGGGGTGTTCAGTTTGCAATAAGTGGTATATTCTGCTGTGTACAGTTACATTTTTTAATTACAAAAATTGTACTTGTTTCTATTTTTTGTGTGATGGTTTTAAAAAGAACAAAATTATTTTAAGTGTAAAGGAAATCTTAGTATTTTTTTAGTTTTGTCTTAAAATATTGATGCAGGATTTATTCTTTAAATAAATAAATTTCATCTGTGTTACATGTGTTTGTCTGTTTCTTGGCTTAATTGTCTTGGGTGTTGAAACGAATATGACGGAATAAGTGAACGCCTTAAATAACGCAGCTGTAAAGCAGTGAGGTTTGAGAGGAACCAGTGGGGTCAGAAGAGGAAGTGCGTACGCAGAATGTTCTACCACAGATGGGTGAACTGCAAGCTGAAAGAAAGGAAGCGCTGATGGTTTAAGAACATAAAACTCGAGCTGCATCGGTTTAATAATGTAAACAATACTTTATTGGTGCAAGATAGGATTAGCATAAGTTGTCAGAAGCTGTTGAATATGTAGATTTGCAGTTTTTACATACGGTTGATTTCCATAATCACTAGTTGTAAAAATAAATGCAGCTATGTTTAGAGAAACTTTCCCCCAGTCAGTTTCATTTCACACCTTAGACTGAAATAAGACCTGCCTGGGTGTTCCACCCTTTTACCGTGCTTGTTAATATTTCTCATGTTAAAAAACAGAACGAAATAACAAATCAAACTATCCATGTGTTTTCTCTGCTTCTGCATATGTGATTTTTAAAGGACAGAACTGTACAATAATTTATCTAATCAATATGTGGTCTATAGCTTGTAGCCAAGTCCAGATCGACTGATGTGGCAGAAGAGTGTCATGGCAAAACACATCCCCAAAACCTGTCGACACACAAGAACACAAAGCTCATTAGAAGAGTTAACATGTTTGGTTCAGCACTGATATATTACTGTTCATGTTATTCCTTTATTGTGCGTACGAATCTATACATGTGCTAACTGAGTATACAGTCTGCAGGTATGTATGTGACTAACAACATTCACTTCTACATTGTTTAAAACACTGTTTTTTTTATCAGAGACTTTGAATTACATGTCTAACATGAAAGGGTACATCTAGATAGATTTATTCATATACATACACACATCCAGCTGATTTTTCTTCTCTATTGAGCTTGTGAACTTTGTAAACCTCTCTGGGTTCTTCATCACTACCTGGAAGGTTTGCTGTAAGGTAAGTGTACAACCTATGTGTGTAATTATTGTTCTTTAATAAAAATGATGTTTCATTTTCAGACCTCAAAAGACTCTTGATTCTGTGGTAATTGAGTTTTGTGCTACGGGGGGGAAGCACAATGAACAGATCAGCTGTGCTAAATTTACTCTCCCACCATTTTATTTTTATGTAGCGTTTGAGATGCGGTGCAGCTGTGTTCAGTTGGTCTAGCAGTTATGTACCGAACAGCCTGTCTATGACAATTCCCTTATTGGAGAGCAATAAAGTTAATAATTAATATTGCAATCATCAAAAATCTCGATGTGCTGCTGTTCTTCTAAAGTGTGCAGCACACAGCTCGAGACAACCTGTTTGGATGATGCAGAGTTGGGTCTGGAGAGCTGGCAATTAATCACAGCTTTTTGTTACCTGCTAGTACCTGCAAAGTTTATGAGCCAGACGACCAAAACCTGAGCTATCTTATTTAGTGTACTACCTATCACTGACTTACATTCAAGTGCACTGTTTATTTAGATTTCTATTAAATCCCTGATTAATTTAATTAATGCTCTAAATGCTGCCTTTTCCTCCACTACCACATAAGTGTGTGTGCTGAAGTTAACAAAAGCTTCTTTCCTCAGCAATTTGCTGGTTACATTCAGTAAACATTGTGGTCCCTCCACCATCACTTTACCTCTATAATGCAGAGAACAATGACAGAAATTCCAGTGTGTAGGAAATTTTCCTCAAAGAGCTGCTTCAGCTTTGCCAAACAACCCTGTGGACACAGAGAGATATGAAATGAACTGTGACATTTTTAGATCACAGCTGCAGCTGAATAGTGGGAATATTAGATATTCAGAGATGTAATATGCTAAAACGATTCTTTTGCTAAAGGTGAGCACTGCTAATAGTTAGTTAGACTCTCTTGCAGAGTGAGGTAATCAGAAAAACTGAACTGAGTCAGTATTCTCTGTGACCACCTTCTGACATCGACTCTGGCTGTATTTACTTTTGTTTTATTTGAATTTTATTTCAATCATGTGTTGGGAGAGAATAATACCAGTGCTTTAAAGGAAACGTCCGCGTAAAGGGACTTTAGAGCACATGTGACCCACAGCCTTCTGTCACTGACTATGTCCTGGAAAATCATTTGTTGTAAAGACACTGAGCCTTGATCAGGACATGTCCTATCTGAGGCTAAAACATGTGCCTACCGTCTTATAATTGTCACGATTGCAGGATGAAGGAATCTGGTTGGCCCAGTCAGTTGAATTGTTGACTCCACAGCATTTCAGCTGGAACAAAGCATTCAGAGGAATCAGAAAGATCACATGGGTTTCAGCATTTTGGAAAAACCACACAGGCATTTGTCACATTACATAGTATGAGCTGTCAAGTCTCAGCTTACAGACACTTACCTCCTTCTGGATCAAATCCCAATCAGTACCCAGTGTCGAATTAGCAGGCAACTCTTTGGCGTTCTTCAGTTCATTCTTCAGGTCTTCTTCCACCCATTGACCAATCTAAATAGAGAGGTGAGATTACAGACAGTAAGTGAGACAGTTTAGAACATGATTAAGCACATAACACAGAGTGTGAATGATGGATGTGATGTTACCTGTGTTTCATACATGAGTAGCAAACATGCTACAGTCAGCTCCACCAACATCAGGAAAAACAGCATCAGGAAAAACTGTGAACAGAGCCCAGAGTGGTTCACAATAATTGTTATTATATTTAATTTTTGAGGAGCATTCAAATATATGATAGCAACACATTTACTGCACATTTATAATGATAATACATTATCAAAGCACTGTATTAAAATTAAGACCCAAAGTTATTATAAATTGTTGACTCCCCGCATGAAAATTTGCAAATTATCTAGAACAAGTTGCAGATCTGGTGGCATTATGTGGTGTAGATGGGTGCCAGTCACTACTTGCCACCCCTTACCACCGCCCCTGCCTAAGGCATTGCATGTGTGGTACCATGAGGAGGAGACAGCGGTTCTCCTTCAGAGCGCCCAGGAATCCCAGGAAAGACACGCAGGTTATGATGATGCCGGTGATCAGCAATACGTTGGAAATGCTGAATTTGGCCAAGTTAGGGCTAAGTGCAGCCAACTTAAAGTTCAGGGTCATGTACACGCCAAAGCCCAGCACTGCCACACCACACATCTATCAGAGGGGAAATGTGTAACAGTGAGGAGACTTTCATCCAACAACATATTTAAAGGTTTGTGTACAGCAGAACAGTTCAACTGGCTTCTTGTGGTTTGTACATTTTACATGTTACATTTGTATTAACAATCCCTTTCTCAAATTCTGTATTTGTATCATCTAATATCATTTTTTAAACCCTCATCTTCTCTCCAAACTAACTCAAGTTGTCATGAGTCCACTGACATCATCATTCTTCATCATGACTACCTCCATTTTAGCCATGAACACAAAAATCTGAATCTTCAGAAGCATACTTTGTGTTTTCCCATTCTGACATTATTTTCAGAGTCTCTTTTGAATTTGTCCCACAAAAGTCACATGGATATCAAATCAACATATTCATATTGTTACCTAAGCTACAGCATAATATCTACAACACTACAATGACCTGTGATAGTGATGCTGTGTGACTGAGAATACATACAAAGCAAAGGAAGTTGGCAGCACACATGGTGTACTTTAAACACTTGAGGCATCCTTGAGCCATGGTGCAACACGTCTGATCAGACCTACAACGCCAACAACAACACAAACAGACAGAATGATCATATTTAGGTCGCGTGGGTGTGCGTGGGTGTGCGTGGGTGCGCGTGGGTGAGTGCACCCGTCTCTGCTCGTCAGGAAGTTGACTAAACATCACGGTCACCCTGCATAGACAACGCTGACACAGCTCACTTCCTGTGTTCAAGTTTACAGGAACAAAGTGCCTTTCACAGACATTTTGTGCGTTCACTGTTGCTGGGTTGTTGCTGATGACATCACTGAAACCCAGCATGTTTTCCGAAATAACAGAAAAATAGCATGTGTGGGTAAACACTTCCTCTAAAGTAGCCACAAAATTACATGTGATTGATAAATTATGTCCAACAACTTGCTGCCTGTGGCTGCTCAGTGCTCCCCCCGAGGGGGGATGGGTCAAAGGCAGAAGACTCATTTTGTTTTAACATGTAAAAATGTATTAATGACAATAAAGCGGATTTTTCTTCTTTGACTATGTTAATATCATGTCAGAACTGTGTTGCTAATCAGGAAGAATCTAAAGGTATGAATCTACAACTAGAAAGTTCTAACTAAACAATTGAATTCATTTTAAGTGATGTCACTTAATATTTTACACCATCTCTATAGCTGCTGTTGGAGTTTGACAACGTTTTTGTGTTTCATTTTCTTTACGGGCTTGTTCATAACGTCACAACATCTCTATATAATATATAACGCAGCAGCAAGCATAAGTAAAACGTAATCTTTACAACACTCTATTCCAACACAAAGAAAGAAAAAGATATAAAGTCTGAGTCTTACCCGTCTGGGAGATGAATGAAGAATTTGTCTGTTTTAAAGGACTAGATGTTTGTGAGCCTTGGTGTCCCTCACACTTCCTCTTCTCATCATGATATGCTTGGTGCAGCTCTCTGTGGGGCTTTCAGCAGGCCCTTCTCACTTCCTCTTTTGTAACATTAGCAACATGGAAACTGCATGACTGAGAAAGTGCAAAGGGGAACAAAACCAAAATACAGCACCAGTAGACCCGCTGATTATATTTAGACAAGACGCGTGTTCAGAAACAAAGCTGCTCCTAACAAGCTGGACACAAACTGAGGAGCTGAGCTAATGTCGAAAATCACGTTCCATTTTTTCAATCATGTTTTAGTCTTACTTTGTAGAACAGTTAGTTATTTCTGTGTCTGATTCTGTGAATGTGTGCTTCAGTGTCTTGTGAGGGGACTCTTTTTTTAGAAAGGCAGATTTGCGAATGCTGTGGACTGTAGGATTCCACTCGGCACACCCGTTGGTGATGTGTCGTGAGTGAGAAGTCAACCATGCCACTGATAAGGACACCTGTTTCCACGTGCTGATTCAGGTGTGCAAACCCTCCGTGTCTATTGTTTCTATGTATTTGGTTGAATACACCCACACCTGTGCAGCAACCTTTACGTCCTTAAAATCCTACTTGTAACAACTACTCACGTTTGTTCAAAGAACTTTCATAGCCTTTCACCAAAATATACAATTTTAAATTGGTCCCTGCTAAACATATTTAAAGTACCTAAAAGTACACTTCTTGAAGTTTTAATGTTTTCTGTATTTATCAGGTCTGGGTGAGCGGCGGTGAGGGAACAGCAGCGTTTCAATGCATCCAGTGGACCATATATTTTATTTCAATCTTCTCCACTAAAACTCCTGCTGTAGCATAGACTGCCAGAGGCGCTGAGCACATTTTAATAAAATACAGAAAAATCACAGCTATGCAAATATAACAGCTGCCATGTCAGAACACAGGAACAGTAACCAGGGAGGCAGTGATGGAGGAGCCAACCCACTGTGGGGCAGGAACAGGAACCCAGAAGATGAGATCCCCCTCAATGGCATCCTGCGCAGAATGAGCTGGATACTCCTGAAAGTTGACTAAATTTTCCCCATCTGTGATGCATCCTGATTCTTTTGCCCTAAAGCATGGGCATTAAGGTCTGCATGGTGAAGCTAAGTCAAAAGGTTACTAAGTACTAGTCCCTCCCTCTGTCTTAGAAGCAATAACCAAAAAAGAAAGAAAAGTAAAGTAAAGTTTTGAGTCCTTCAAGGGGAGACTGGTGAAACTGGAATTTACAGGAATATACAGGCAGGAATAGTGGGAGAACGAAGAACTGAGAGGAGGGGGTGAAACAGAAAGACACAAGACAAGAGAAAGCCTGAAAAATAATAAAACACAAGAAAACCAAACGAAAGCCTGGAATTTTACCACGAACACACACAAATATTGTTTAATAAAAGAGATCGTTTTTGTTTGTTAAGTCTGATTTTATGTACAACTCCACACCCTTAAGGACGTGGGGAGAACATTTTGCTAGTAGACAAACACTTATCATCCTTTCTGGGGATTTTAAACACATTTCCCACCTTAAGGAAAAGTCCCTTAAAATATGGTTTCAAAGAAACCTGTCAAAAAACAGAACAGTGTCAAAAAAAGAGGTGTCACAGTTTCTGGATGATCCTCACAGAAACTGCATTCATACAATTTCACATAATCACATAATTTTCCCAAGGGGATCAATAAATTATTCATTATTATTATTATTATCATATATCGTGCAGTACTCACTGTATGTATAATATATAGATTGTTTATTTACATTAAATGTTTTTTTATTTTTTGTTATATGATTCCTATCACTTATTATTATTGTGAGACTGGAGGGGCGGCGCCCCAACGCTCTCCACTGACGGGCTGCCACTGATGAATATTTTATGAGCCCTTTGGGAAATTAAGTCATGGTAAGTGTTTAGATATATGGATGAATCAGGGTGTGGGTATATGTAACAGTCTACACTCAGAGCTGAGCCTACATCATTACCTTTGTGTTCTCTCATGTTCTAGACTATCTCTATACCCTTTTACACATTGTTTAAGTATGCAGAACTTTTTAAAACACCCCACAAGGCACGGCGTGACCTAATGGTTCGCATTCAGAACTTCCACTGCTCATGGGAGAAAAATCCCATCACACTGGGTGGTGCTGGCAACCAGCCTGCTCTCACCCCGATACATGCATAGCATGTCTTGGCAGTTGAGTTTCCAACAAGTACACTGATACGAGGCAGCTCCATGTCATCCACAACAAGGAACATGCCTTATCTGAACTGTCCTTATCCAGTGCAGTGCAGTCCAGGATTTGGGCTGCAGAAGGTGATGGCAGTCACTAAAAGATGTCAGTGTCCACTCAGAAAGAGGAGCACATCCCAACTACTTCGTCCACAGCAGGAGGAATGATATAGGACAGCACAAAACTACTGTAAATTGTGAAACCAACCAACACAAGGCAACTTAACGCCTGCTCGTGAGTGGCTGCAAAGTAAAGTAAACTGACATCTTCACAGGAGGAGGCAGGTGGGAGGGAACAAGAGACGGACCACTGCAGAGTTACAGCTGAAATGTCACTGGTACCATGTGGGGCCAAGTTGAGTTGACTTACACTTACTCAAGCACGCACAGGAAGCCAAACACTGTCAATGTGGCAGTAGAACAAATGGCACAAGACTCAATGACCTCACGAGTGGGCCTGTCCTAATTTTAGTTTTAGTCTAGTCTTTGCGTCAAGTTGTCATTTGAGTTTCTATTAGTCCATACTCTTTTTAGTCTGGTCATGTTTCAGTTGACTAAAAGTCAGAGCATTTCAGTCTTATTTTAGTGAGAATCATCCATAGACTACTGTATTTTAGTCTAGTTTTAGTCAATGATAATTGTATTTTGGCGGCCTGGTAGCAAAGTGGTTAAGGCAGAGGGCTGGAAAGCAGGAATCCCGGGTTCCCAGCTGAGTTACCCAGGCCAACAAACATAGCAGGTGTGTCCCTGAGCTAGCTCCCCGAGCACAGCCTGTGGCTGCTTGCTGCTCCCCCCATGGGGGAATGGGTTAAATGCAGAAGAACACATTTCACTGCGTATTGTACACTGTATAATGATGTATGTGACAAATAAAATTTGGATCTTTTTTAATCAATACAGTACCCACTAGTGTAGTCTTTTGTTTTTCAAACCCATTTCATAAGGTTTTCTTCTTATTATATTATTGTTACCTTACAGACCTAAGAATCCTCTACATCCATTCTAGACACAGAAGACACTCTGATTTGCCAACAAAACATGATGAAACTGACAAGTCTGACAAAAAAGAATTTCTTTGATGGTTAATCCTCTCCAAAACCTTTCTGGGAGTCACAGTTGCAAAGAACAAAAAACAAGTGAAAATTCAGCACAACCCAACAGCAAAATGCAAAGCACTTCTAGATAGCCAGGTTTTCCCCACAACCTTATTGAGCCTAGTTCACTCCAGTTTGCTAGGGGCAAAAAAAGGAAAAGAAGGACCTGGATCTTACCATGGTACCTCCAAGAACAAACCAAAACAAGGCGGTTGCTACAACTTAGAAGTAGAGTGTTATGGAAATTGTTAGTTTAGTGTGTGCTAAGGTTCCTGTGTTCCTAATGTCTTTAGATATTTGAAGACTGTCTTTGTTTTGCTTTACTGTCTGGGACAGCATATAATTTTGTTATACAACCAGGTAGCAGAGTGGTTAAGGCAGAGGGCTGGGATGCATTCCCAGCTGAGGCACCCAGTCCATCCCCTATACCAGGTGTGTCCCAATGAACACTCTACACTACAAGTCCCGACTGGTGACGTGTGATTTCTGGTGATTTTCTAGTTGATTCAGTTGATTTGAATTAATCAGAAATTACCCATGTATGTAATGATTCTCCTTTTGCATTATTGGAGAAAATTTGTCCAGAATTAGCGGCCTGGTAGCTCACTGGTTAAGGCATGGGGCTGGGATGAAGAGATAGCAGGATCGATTCCCAGCTGCAGCACCCAGCCCATCACCCATACCAGGCGTGTGCTTGAGCGGGACACTCAGCGCTAGCTCCTCGAGCGCCGCCTGTGGCTGCTCACTGCTCCACCCAAGGCGGGATGGGTCAAATGCAGAGAAGAAATTTTGTTGTAATATGTTAAAAACTGTATCAATGACAATAAAGTTTCTTCTTTCATCTGGTCTTGTTTCTGTCACGTAATAATAATATTGTTGATATTTCATTGTTATTTTTGTTGAGCAACACTAATCAGAACCAAGAAAAGAAAGAACCCGTCACTGCTCATAAAGTAATAAGACAGTATCTATGACCCAAAGCCAAAGCTGTCACTTCTGTTTTCTATCATTTTATTTTTTATACATACGCAGATGTAAAAAAAACATAATAAATCTGATTAATATGTATACATGCCTGATGACATCAGCATATTGGGGAGAAATCTATCAGCTTTCTTATAATCAGAGAACTACATGATCATTTAATAATCTGATAACTCCATAAATTGGATAATCATCTTGTGTTCATGTAAACAGGAAAAAATGTTTAAAAAGCTTGAGTCAAATTACAACAGAATAAGTTAAATTGTTTTTCGTCATTATTCGGGACATGACGTTATAAAACTGCTTGGAGATGGGCACTTGAGGCCAGAGGTGTCAAAAGTACTCAAATACTCTAATTAAGTGAAAGTACAGACACTGTGGTAAAAGTAAAAGTACAGGTTGAAGTAAAAGTAAAAAGTGCAGGTTTTGAAATGTACTTACGTAATAAAAGTAAAAAACTCTTTTTACCTTTAATGAAACTAAACTTCTTTTGATGATAAAAAAAAGTTCTAGTCATACAAGACTTTTCTTCTTTTGTTCACACCCTGCACTGTTATGGTTTAGAGAGGTTATTCAGAAATTCTCATATTGTCTAGTTTTTCTTTAAACCAAATTTCAGACAGGATGATATAGACTGAACTATGGATGTTCTGATCAGGTTTTATGCTGCCGATTCTGATACGATCACCAATAAGAACCGATCATCAATATCAATCATTTGGATCTAAATTATTGTAGGTATAGATTGGTGTGTTATGTGTGGTAATAAATTATAATTCTCCAGAATTAGACCCCACATATCTTAATATCATATCTTTTTCGTGTGCCAGATCACATTAGAAGTTATTTCAGGTTCTTTTCCACAGAAAGGGGGAGAGGGGCGCTGTGCTGCTTTTGGAACATGTGTGTGAGCTGTGCGAGGCGGGCGTGAGGAGAGCGTATGCGGTTTTGTATTTTGGGAAAACATGTTCATTCATTTTCTTTTGTTTCTTTTGTTTTCTTTTGTTTTTCTTTTGTTTTGGTCCCACTGGCGATGCTTCATACGTCATCACCTACACCAGCGAAAAGGAAAATAGGAATAGGAAAATCAATTCTTAGAATCCTCGAAACGAGAAGTCCCATCGCTACAGATCGGTGACATTATGTTGTTGACGGATCCATAAAAGATTTTGACCCTGACGTGATTTGAACACGCAACCTTCTGATCTGGAGTCAGACGCGCTACCGTTGCGCCACAGAGTCTGTTCCGTAGTCTCTTTCCAATGCTTTTAAATGGACAGTCCGCAGACGTACGCAGCAATACCAACACTCATTCATGACTTTGTTGGGTCTCTGGATTAAAAATCATGAATCCATTAAAACTCACAGTATGTAATTTAATAACGACAGTTATTGTTCGTTAGAAAGTAAAAACTGTAACTAAACTTTATTCAGATTCAACAACCTGACAGAACAGGAGACAATCTGACATTACAGGCATTACAGTCACCGGCAGCATGAGGTTAGTCTTTGAACATTCGTTACACGTGTGTGTAAACATGTCGGTTAGTGCACAACAACACACACGGCCTGTTGTTGAACTAGGTGCAGGTTCTGGGCTCCTGCTTCCAGTCTTTGCACCGTCATGAACGAGCATTTGAGATACATTCACGATGGACGCTCTGCACAGTGCATGGAAACGAAGCTTATTAGTAAGAGTGTACTTTAAAAGACTCACAGTACAGGGTGCACATCTTCTGCATCACTACACAGAAACTCGCTGTACATAAAGTGTATGTTTAGCGTTTTACATTCTGAACTACACAACCATCCTTTATTAACTTCAGCTAGGCCCAAATTGTGATACTGTATATTACCAAATGCTACATTTACACACTGCTATACCTTTGTTGTGCATTTGTGCGTGGTGTACATGGTGTACACAGTTTGACTACCATACCATTGAACAACTAAAAGTAACGCTCTGCTGTAAGTTGTAAGTTTCAGAGAATGAATGAACTTCTTAGAATCGTCTATGTCTCAGCAATTCCAGGACAAGTGGAGAAGCCTTGTTGTTGAGTCCCCATCTGTCAGCACTGAGCATGCCACTGGAGAAGAGCATCAGCTACATGTTGCATAAAACAAACTGCTACCAAAAAATACTGCATTGATATATTTGAGTTGTGGGTGAAGGTCCGTAGCCTGGACAAGCCGCTCTCATTGATGTTATGGACGTAGGTCTGTGCAGAGAAAGGGTAAGTTATGCGATAAGGGTATTTTTGTTATATTTTGTTTTTATTGTATCCATTTAAAACAAGTAAATAATAGTATTTCTCTGCGTACTGTTTCAGCATCATCACATGTCCTCTTCTACAGTTTGTTCACGTCTCAAAGTCAGACACCGCGCTTTCCACCGCCTCCTCATCGTAGTCTGTCTGGTATTCATCAGATAGTTCTTCTGAGGGAAGACAAGGTGAGATAATATTGCATAGAATTGTATTAATGATGTCGCTTTTCACAAGTACAGTAATCATTTGGACAAATAACACTTGTCAGCATCATCAGAATTTCAAATGAATGTCTTTCTGGTTCCTGTGAATTTATTAGATCTCATAAAATACATGTGAAGCATCTGCATACTCTAACAAATGAAAAGGTTTTTAATAGAAATCACATTTTTCTGTTTATGATTTAAATACGTTCTGATAACTAACCATTTATTACGGCATTTTTAACAGGTTCAATTCTTGACACAATCTCTGCCAGGTCTGTGAAGGAGGCATTTGGACAGGTGACCACCTGAAAGAAACAATGTGTTATTCACGTGAAGACTTGTGTGCTGACACCTAATTGATATATAAGTATATCTAATAATACATTATGTAATGTGATGACGTTTATATAAATGGCAGATGACCCATGTGCTGTTTATGAGTAGACTGGAAACATTAGGAACCTATGTTATTAGTACATCTAGCATGTACAGCCACTGGAAGATCGGAAAGTCATTAAATGCGTATGACCACTTTATCTGTGGATTTGTAAAATCTCAGATACTATGACATAGACCAAAAAGTGTGTGTCTTAAAATCAGAGGTCCTTCCTACTTAGAAACAAGGACACAAGACCATGATACGTTACGAGGTGTGGGTTCTAATCAACAGAACAGAAATGTACTACTTTACGACTAATTTTAGCTGCACGGCAGACAACTATTATTTTGTATTGTTAGCTTGCTTACTAGTTATCAATTATTAACCAATTATCGATTTAACCGTTGCAGTTCAAGTATGATACGCAGAAACCTTAGCCACTGGCAAGATGTAACCTGTAAGCAGAGCCCATCGGTTGCTTTGAATTGATTGGTTGATTGTTATCATTCAATTGGAGTCCTTGGGTCAGCCAGTGGTCTATTGTTTCTGGCTACCGCATACAACAACCACACATTTGACTCTTGACCACTGAAATCTAATCAGCTCATCATTGACCCCAAGTAACAATTTGTGCTAAATTTAAAGTAATTCTTTCAAGATGTTTGTGAGACACATTCACAGAAAGAATTTGATTAAAGTGAGATCATTTTGACCTTGATCTTTTGGCCATAAAATATAAACAGTTCATCACTGAGAAATTCCCTTCATGCATTCCTGACATACAACATGCATTTATAAGGTTTGAATGAAGGTGAGGTCACTTTAACTTTGACCTTTGGGCCACCAAAACCTGAACAATTCTTCAACGGGTCCAAGCTGAACGTTGTGCACCTTGGCTAACACCAACACAGAGGCATAAGAAGGAGACAGTAGGCAGGACAACACAGTCATTGTGTCTAGTTAGTCCTTCAATCATGCATTCAACTACCATTTTTGTGCTACTTAATAAGTCTCCCACATGGACCTCATAATTTATGAGGCTTAAAATCTACCTCCTGCATCAGTGGTGTCTGTAGAGTTCACTCACATGGCCAGATTTGGTCTTGTGGAACTCCTCCTGATGTCTGTCCTTAAGCATGCTGTCCACCACACCACTACGATGCCACACATCGAACAACGTCTTCCCGTGCTGGTATCCTACCTCCTGCAGCCCCAGAAGAAAGCGGGTTAGGGTGACATTCAAAGAGTCACGGTAGAATGACGTTGAGGAACAGATGAGAAACTCACAGCGATTTCGTCGAACTTGCCAAACTCTAGCGTGCCATAGCGGTCGATGGGTGGTCTAATGTACTCACAGTATTCGCTGTCTTTGACCAGTTCTAGCTGTCGCACGCAGCACACATACGCAAGACGGGTTTGGATCTCTGCCATGTTCAAGACCTGGAAGAAAAAATCATAGTTAAATGATGGTTAAAGGCCATTCCACATATTCATTATTCATTTGTTTTCAGAAATCTGTGGTAAAGGTCAGCGTACCTTGACTTTCTCAGACAATGGGTTGAATCGCTTCCACAGCAGCCACCAGCCGCTGAGGGAGTCCCCATAGTTGGTCAGGTTGGTTTCATCCTGGCTGCCAACATCAATTGCAATCACAACCTTGGCTCCCATGGAACGAGCCACATCAGCTGGATGCCAAAACAGTCACATGTATAATATTATTAATGTTCTATAAACATTTTAGAACAAGACGAGGCAGAGAAAAGCTATGTGCTCCGTGACCTCTGTGAGATTCAGGTCTAAATGACTCCTCTCCTCCAGGGAGAGGTGAAACATCTTCTAATCATTTTTAGGAAAGCTGCCACAAAACAATTCCTTTGGGCTTTCCCCCATTTCACACACTGGTTATATCCTAAAATTAACTGACCTCTCAGCATTACTGACCTGGCAGGTTGTTTATGTAGCCCCCATCCATTAGTAAGTGTCCATCTTTAGGATCACACAGAGGGGGCAGATAGCCGGATAGCGACATGCTGGCACGGACGTACCTCCACAACGAACCTGAGGAGGAGAGCAACCGTGTGGTTGACAAGTTTATGTCTTTCACCATCTACAGTCACAATGTGGTGAAAGGATTCAGGGACTCTGGGTAAAATCTCTGTGTATACGAAGGTTTGTGTGTGTGTGTGTGTGTGTTTGTGTGTGTGTGGGACCTTTGAGTCATCCCATAGCAGGAGTACTCCACTTAACACAGCCTGTCAATACAACCTTTTCAAGTTCATGTTTTAGTTGGTCAGATACATAAAGTCCCGCCTTTCTGCCTCCACTACCTGCGAGGATTTTGTCTTGGTGGAGAATCTGTATAGTTTATTCGCTACTATTGAAAACAGTGACCCTGCCCAGAAGAATTAGTGACCACTCACAGATATAGGTGTTTTTACAGGTGTTATTGTGATGTGATTTACGCGTGCCATGTTAGAACAGACCGTCGGTGTGAACTCTCATAGAGGAAGCGGTGATATCAGTTGTAATGTTGAAGTATGGCAGCCACAGGTCCTAGCAACAAAGATGTGATAAAAGCAGGTTATACATCATAACCAGTGAACAATATCTTTCAGTATCTTCAGTACTGTCAGCGGGTTAAAGCCCTCAGCTTACCTCTATCTGTTTGCCCTTGAAGACTGAACCGATGCTGGAGTTAAAGGAAGCTCCAGAAAACATAGAAGTAATAGGATAGGTCAGATCCAATATCTTCTTAAAGTACGAGGTCATGCCCTGAGAGGTGACAGAAAGCCATGCTGTAATAATGATGATATGTATGAAAAGTTTTTCATATCTACAGTTTTATCAACACACCATGGCCCACTCGCGAGCCCGGACCCTCATTCGACTGCTACTCTTCTCCTCAGCGTACAGCGCTCCCATTAACGAGCCCATGGAGGTGCCTCCTATCATGTCGATGGGGATCCCCGAGTCATTCAGAGCCTGCAGGATGCCGACCTGACAGCAACCCCTGTAAGAGTTAAAAGAAACACAAAATCTCATTTTGTATTTGTGTACATTTTAACAAGGTCTAGTCCTGAATATTCTGTGTTTACGCTGAGGTCATTGCTCTACAGTAAATCACCTCCAGTGAGAAAAGTTTGTTCTGCAAACAACACTGCCCGAACGATCGGCTCAGTTTGGCCACCTCGCTCATGTGCTCAGACATGTTCTGCACTGTAGGTGACACTAACCACACTACCTCTTTAACTTTAAGTTACAGAAACACTATATGTACAGCAAACACACTTTTAGCTGCAGTGGTCTGAGGTGACATGGTCCCCACCTTGTCGGGACCCAAGACAAGTCAGAGCAGTGAGAAACAGAACCAGATTGATCAGAACAATACTACACTACATGCACATAGCGAAACATGTGATGAATGTAAACTATTTATTTATGTTAGCTCAAACAATGCTCACACATTGTTCAGGTTAAAGTAGGTAATTACTTTACTTAAGGTTTAAACTTTAGACGGTTAGACTTCAAATGTTTTCTTTGTGTAACTGGT
This sequence comes from Microctenopoma stevenorrisi, assembly GCA_032270685.1. Classification (NCBI taxonomy): domain Eukaryota; kingdom Metazoa; phylum Chordata; class Actinopteri; order Anabantiformes; family Anabantidae; genus Microctenopoma; species Microctenopoma stevenorrisi. The sequence continues at coordinate 1,729,516 of JAUMTR010000027.1, read as the reverse complement.
TGCTCGTAAATGTTGACAGTGAAGTCAGAATGAGCTCGTAGATTAATCTGAGATACCTGGCGCCCCCTCCTCCAAGTACCAGAGCAATACTATTTCCTGTCAGGATCCTGGCCAGCCGGGAGAAGTCGGAATGACAGTCGGGGGATTTTTCAAACACACGCTGATACAGCTCTCTCTGAAAATCACACACACAGAAATGAGGCGTTTGCTGATTGGGGGAGAACAGCCTCTAAACCACTCAGTGGGTTGGTGGCGAATACCAGCTTAGGTAAACTCCTCCTGGAGAACACTCTGCGGGGGCAGGACAGGTGATGGTGTCTGGAGATCCAGCTCCGCATGTTCAGCCATTCGGCCGTGCCTTTGGGTGGGGGGCCGTCCTCTCTGTGCAGCAACACCAGCTGCTTCTGAGCCCGAACTGCACCGCTCTCCAACATTCGCTCCAACTACAGGTGGAGAGGAAGGAGGGGACACGGCTCAGTATCATTTCATCACAGTGATGTTTGAATGTAACTAAATATCTAGTAGCAGTACAAGGTATATAGAGGTGATGACTTCAGGTTAATCCGTGTAGACAGCCTGTACCAACTCACAGCCTCCCTCTACCCTCCCTTTAGCAAAACTAACTCTCTGCTAGTTCAATGATGACACGTGCTTGTTCACACCAGAGATTTTAGTGTTCAGAACTCCTTCAGATGACAGAAGAGGGAGGTTTCAGACCAGTCATGTACTGAGCAGTGACCTCAAGTGGCAGTTTCAGGGAAACACCCACATGTAGTTTATGACCTGCTGCTTGCAGGGAAGAAACAGACATCAAAGATAGAGCCTGGGTGAAGCAGAAATAAACACGTGTCCTTCAGAGTTTCCATAATCTTCACCTTATCAGAAAAGGTTGAAAACCAGAGGAAACAGTCCCGTTTATGTGGCTTGTGTCATCTTCTGTACCATCTGTACGGGTGTATTTTCACTGACCTCGCCCAAGGTGGGCTCCTGCTCCCCCAGTCCCACGATGATGATGCAGTCAGCCTGGCGGATGCAGCGCTGGGTCCATGGCGTGAGGCTGGAGTCGGACTGGTAGAGAACGATCCGATGGATGTCTTCCTGCTGCCCGAGCCAGCTAGATAGACGGTACTCATGGACACTTCAGAGAGGAACACACGTCAGCCCGCTGCCCACATGCGGCTGTTCTATTACTCTGAAAGCTCACACACTCATTATCTAGTTACAGTTTGTGTACCTGTCCAGAGCAGCAGAGCCCAGACGCTGCTGGATGATGTCACTGGTCAGGAGTAGAGTGGGACCTTGAGAAAACATGAAGAAATAATGCATCATGACTGACCAGTAGATCTTACTAACCCGTTAAAGTGGATACAGTATGTGTCTGATCCACAGTAACTACTTGTTCTGTACTTGTGATCTCTTACTTCTGACCGCTTCATCCTCACTTGTTTGGCAATAAATTGGACTGTGCAGAAACGCTCTTTACTATGAAGAGGCTGGATCATCATCTCTGTAAAGAATAGTCCGACTGATTGTTTGCTAATGGGGGGAGAACAGCCTCTAAACCACTCAGTGGGTTGGTGAATACCAGCTTAGGTAGACTCCTACTGGAGATCACTGGGACGTCTTCTACACTGGGGTAATGATTAGACTACTTAAGTGTTATATGTGCGTACCAATGGCACTCAGTGCATGCTGCAGCTCCAAGGTGAAGGACATGAGAGGAACCTCGTCAGACACAGGCAGGATGGCCACAGTGGAAAGGTTGGACGCCAGGTTTTCAGCATCCCACTTACTGGTGTGGGTGTGGAGAGCCAGGCTGTGACCTGCAGGGCAGAAGAGTGTTTGTAGACCTCAAACAACATAACACGACACATGATTTACATAGTTTTGTCCTTTTCCTTCCACGTGTAAGAAGTCAGTGGGCAGGATGTGTCAGGATGTTATAAGTTCAGTTTGAGCCTGACATACAGAACACTAAGAGAAGCACTGCACACAGTAGGTACCGGCCAGAGGTCCGTTGACTGGCTGCATGTTGCCCAGGATCTTCTGTCCCAGCAGGTGAATCAGCCTGGTGACAACCTGAGGATATCTCCTCTTGATGGAGTTCAGAGCTCCTTCAGGTAGTTTGGCCAGCTCAGAGTCTCTGACAGCATGCACCGTGGTGGCTCGATTCATGTGAGTTAGAGTCTCCACCTGGTTGGCCAAAGCATCGTTACAATCATAGTTATAACATGTGTTCCCTCCTCGCAGTCTTTGACTCAATGAAAACAGTTCTGTCTGCCGATCTCTGGCCACTCACCACGCCAATCAGGTCCCCGCGACCGTACTCTCCAGCCAGCTCCTTCTTCCCATTATCCTTTGCAATGACAGAGCGCAGTCGCCCGCTGAGGACGATGAAGGTGCTGTCGGACTTGTCTCCTTGTCTAAAAACAACAAGGTCCAACGGAGCACATTACCACCCAAAGATTAACTTATATTATTACATGGCGTCAAGATTCAAGAATCTCTGAGTGTATTGATGTATGTTTTAGTATCAAGCTATATTTGAGTCATATTTACTGTATATTAGTGCTGCCCATCAGTGTCTCCACAGAGCAGATACCTGTACACAGCACGGCCTGCCTCCACAGCCATCCAGTCCAGGGCAAAGTCAATCTGTCTGACAAATGGTGACACCCTCTTCACCACAGTGTGAGCTACGTTCAGAACCACCCAGGGCTCCTCGCGCATTATCCTGCAAAGTTGACAACAATGTTTGTTTGTTTGAGCTCCAGAAGAAATGTCTGTATGAAGAATATAAACAGTGTGTGATCTTACTCATAAAAGTGAGCCTTGGATATGGAGAGGAAGGTGCAGTCTCTGAGAGCTCGCACGGTGAAGATGAGGGGCTCCCCCGTGAGAACTGCATGATGACCCACCAACTCGCCCGGATGGATGACAAACAGCAGGGTATCCTCCTCGCTGTCAATCATCCGCTGGTAGACGTGGAGCAAACCTGAGATGACGAATGCCACACTCACGTCCTGCAAGCAAAGAGAAAGGGATGAAGATTAAACATTCATTAGAAGCTCAGTCTCACATGAAAGTGATGTTAGTATCTTTAGGTGCGTCACACCCCTAGATTCCTGAGGCTCTAGAACTAGCTGAAGCTTATTTGTGTTTACTCTAATGGAGAACTGAGTGGGACCTCTTGTCCCTGCTGAAACACTGACCTGGTCTCCCTGGTGGGCCACTACAGAGCCAGCTTTGACCTGACGAAGATTCACTCTGCCGTCCAGTAGAGTGGGGTCCTGGTGACATCGCATGACAAGATAAGCATAGAGAGATGATGTCATCCTGCTGAGCCAGGATGTTTGTTTGTTCTTATTCACAGTACTTGATCTTTTAAACTGCACTTCACTGCTGCTGGGACACCCTCACCTTCCTTCATGGGATCAGTAAAGTGTGCAGCATTATAGTGATTTGGTTTGAGTTAACACTGTGAGGAACCCACTCACTGCAGAGAAAGACTCGAATGAGAATAAAATAAAATAAATAATTATATAATGTTGATGAGGGAAACAGTCTTGATTCAAATGTATCTTAAAAACTAAAACAGTATGTGACCAGAACATTATTTTTACCTCAATCCCTGAGCGAGTTTGTTACTGTACCGTTTACCACATGTATAGAGACAGTAGTACGATATAACTTTTACTGATCCATATTCTTTTAAACCACGTCTGCCTCAAATATCTGGACTAACTTGCTTTTAGGCTGCTGCCCCTGTGTGTGACTGTCTGCTTTATGTTATTACCTGCATTGGGATGACCTGCAGCAGATCACTTTTGGCAGCTTGGAAAAGGGCACTGACTTTATTGTTGTGGACATTTCCTCCTCCAGTATCACCATAGTGGTAAACAGCAGTTGGAGTTTGTTGCATTGTGACTGTCTTCTTTAAAATAGGCTGCAGGACAAAGCAAGAGAGCACAGCTTAATGGCCATGAGGAAGAACCAGAAACATGACACTCGTCGTACCGCTAGTTCCTCTAACATAGACATGCACAGTAAAATAAACCGTCTAAGATCAAATAAGTTGTATCTCATCATTTAAGCCTCGCCATACAGATGTTCCTCTAGGAACGACTGGGTTCTGGACCTGCCTGAGGTTCTGTAGAACTATTTGTTCAACTTTTAAAAGTGAACAAAAATCCAGAAACCTTCTCGGGTCTAAATTCCTCTTTCCACAGCAGACTTAATCTTCCAGGCCAAAAGCCCCGAAGATTAAGCAGATTAGCTCACCAACATATCAAAATGGAGATGTTTGCTCACTTTTAGGTAATTATATGCATTTTCTCTTCGGACAGTCTTTCACCTGCTCAACCCTGACTTTTGTGGCAAATAAATAAATAAACCAAACCCTTCACGTGCAGTGGGACTGGAAATTCCAGGTGTGGGAAATGTTTGGTATTTGACCAGCACCCCCCACCCCCCCCACCCCCCCCCCACCCCCACTTGAGAAAGTACTACCCCCTGACCCAGACTTTCCCAGTCAGCACAGCAGCCCTGGGAGTCCAGTCCACCTCAGTGTGTGGTCATTTGCAACTCCGACTTGTGACCATGTGGGTTGTTGAGACACCCAGCATCATATGTCTCTCTAGATAGATGTTGTTAAACCATTTAACTATGTCCAGTTGCCGTCAAACAGAACTTTCCATAAAACTTCTACAAGAATAAGAAAATAGATTTGATTCATTCACCTTTAAATGGCCGTGAAGCGCTGGGTCCTCTTTGGCAAGTCTATCGACTCTGTGGAGGTCGTCTGATCTGATCTGATCGTCTGCATCATGGATCATAAGAGTCGAGTATCAGCAAAACTGCTCACTGGCATTACACCAATTATTAATGTGAGAAAATGACGATGACACAAATGTGTCTGAGAGGATGTTTCATGCTACTGCAGCAGTATCAAAATATCTTGTGTGATCCTTTCTTCTATGATATTTGTGCTGGTTAGCTGTGTAGCCATTCTCTAACAGACAAAGGTGTGTGTGTGTGTGTGTGTGTGTGTGTGTGTACCTGTAGCTGCCATGGGGGTGGGGGGAGAGTGAGATTTACTGGAGGACGTATCCGAGAGGCTGGACTTTTCTGTGTGCAACAAGCAAACAGGCTTCAGACAAATGTGCATGTGTAGACATGTCAGTGAACATGCTGAGAAACTGCTGTTGTTTCTGACCCGGATCAGTTTTTTCAGGGCCCACATCGTCAGAGTGGGAAGGCTGCCTGCGGAAGCCTCGGTGTGGATGAGCTTCCCCCAGAACGTGGGCCACCGACACCAGGGAGATGGCCTGACTCTCCTGTAACACACACGTCATCGACCTTTAAGACAAATCTCTTCATTTGTAACACTTTTCTAAACATGATCAGAGTGATATGGTGATGTGGTGGTGGTCAGATATGGTGGTGTGGTGGTGGTCAGATATGGTGGTGTGGTGGTGGTCAGATATGGTGATGTGGTGGTGGTCAGATATGGTGGTGTGGTAGTGATCAGATATGGTGATGTGGTGGTGATCAGATATGGTGGTGTGGTGGTGGTCAGATATGTTGATGTGGTGGTGGTCAGATATGGTGATATGGTGGTGGTCAGATATGGTGATGTGGTGGTGATCAGATATGGTGATGTGGTGGTGGTGGTCAGATATGGTGATGTGGAGGTGGTGGTCAGATATGGTGATGTGGTGGTGGTCAGATATGGTGATGTGGAGGTGGTGGTCAGATATGGTGATGTGGTGGTGGTCAGATATGGTGATGTGGTGGTGATGCTCACACAGAGGAGTTCGAGCGTAGCACAGTAAATATATTTTGTCCCCCCAAAGTCCTCTCGACCCACCGTAGAGCTTTGGCGAGCTCTAGTAGGGGTCAGGACCCCCAGTTTGGAAATCAATGGTTTAGAATGTCCCTTTGTATTCATGGTGCAGTTTGTGTCTTGTACACCGATCAATTTATGCTACAGTGCTCAAAGCTCATTCACTGCACTTAGGTGATTCAAATAACTGGCAACACAATGGAAAATATGCAATCTGTTCTTTTTAGCTTTAAATGACTTTGGAGAGATCTTTTTTCACCTTGACATTTTACATCAAGAAAGAAATAAAAGGTGAAAACGTCGGGGCACAGTCTGGAGCGCAGACGAGTAAAAGAACAGTACCGTGTTGAAGAGCTCAGTGGTCAGGCCGAGGTAGTTGTGTAAGGCAAGGAAGGTCACTCTCTGAAGACGCACCATGATTATCTACAGAGGACAGGAGGGACACTTATTACTAAAAACACAGCTGGACTGTCTGTGGTTCAGTTTCATGTCCACACTTCACCTGGATGACTCGGACCAGAGTTTCAGGGTATTTCTGGAAGACTGACTGGAAGGCTGTAGCTGGAAGACGCAGGACGGTGGAGGGAACTGCAGCTCTTGCAGACACTGTCTTGTAAGGTGCTGGATAGCCCTGAAATCCAGATAACAGAAGAGTAAAACGAAACCAAAACATGTTAATGATGATCCCCCATGAAACAGATTCTACATGTAAAGATGCTGGGACATACAGTAATGATGTCCAGGATGCTGAGCAGACTGTGAACACTGTCTCCTGGTAAAACCTCCTTCACCACAGCATCTGTGCCATCCTGCAGGAGGAAAACAGTCACATGTCAGCATGAGACCTAAACAACAATCAGGACACAGGGAAGATTTCCTGCTTCTCACACTCTCGCGGATGCACAGCTCCAGGCGGCCGTCTTGAACCACGTAAATACTGTCGTCAGTGTCCCCTGGTCGGAAGAGTCCCTCCCCCTGGTGCAGGTTGATCAGCAACATGTGACGACACAGCTCCAGGAAGACGGGCTTCTCGAAGTGGCCGAGCACCCTGGTTACAACATGTGGACATACGGAGAAGCACATTTTAATGAACACTCTACACTACAAGTCCCGACTGGTGACGTGTGATTTCTGCTGATTTTCTAGTTGATTTGGTTGATTTGAATTACTCAGAAATCACACATGATTCTCCTTTTGCTTTACTAGAAGTAAGTTAGGCCTGGTAGCTCAGTGGTTAGGGCAGAGGGCTGGGATGCAGGAACAGCGGGATCGATTCCCAGCTGCAGCACCCAGCCCATCCCCCATACCAGGTGTGTCCCCGAGTGAGACACACAGCGCTAGCTCCCCTCACTGCTCCCCCCAAGGGGGGATGGGTCAAATGCAGAGAAGAAATTTTGTTGTAAAATGTATCAATGACAATAAAGTTTCTTCTTCTTCTTCAAAACCTGCTGGTATTTAATTTTAGACACAAGAAACCGTAGCAATGAGCGTGTTGTGAAAACCAAACTCATGGTGACCGGTTCAGAAGTTGTTTGTTTCCCACTGCACTGTCCACTCTGACTGAAAAGAATGTTTAGTTTAGTTTAGTTTCGTTTGCTTGGCAGACGCTTTTATCAAAAACGACTTACAAGAAGCTAGCGCTGGGTGTCTGGCTCAGGGACAGTGTATCAGGTAAGTATGGAACAGCATTCCTCTTGAAACTGGTCTTCTCAGTCCCCACGGGTTTACAGACTGTTGTTGTCATGTCCACATGACCTTTTTGTTTTAATCCACAGTGTCTCCACAGTGTTTCAGTTGTGTGACTACTCTGAGGAGCGGGTGGTGTTACTGACCTGACGTTTTTCAGCATGTACAGCACTTCAGAGGGCAGATGAGAGTTCTGCACGTCAGACTCAGTCAGGTCAGCCTCCAGCAGACTGGGAGGAGGCTCCTTGGGCTGCAGGGTGGGAGGTTCTCTCCGGATACGAAGGATCCTAACATAAAAAACTCTCTTTTAGGGTATCACCTTCTCAATCACTAGAACAGTTGAACATAATTAGGAGCTGCAGAAGGAACTGTCCTTCAGAAAGGGACTCACTTGCGAGCTATAGACAGGACTTTGGTCCTCTTCCTCACCCTCTCACGGGACGCTGAGTTTGAGTTTGAGGACAAGGTCTGAACCTGAAACAGCACGAACAGGAAAATGTATTCAAGACTTTACAAACAACAAACAAACTGCTTCTGATAATCAAGCAGTAATTATGCAGCTGTCATCCAGTCCTTATAGCTTCCTAAGCTAATCTCTCACTGCAGTCTGATTTCACCGTTTTTTCTTTGGTTGTACTTTGCCCTGTGTTTCTTCTATATCTCGCCTGTTTTCCACTAAGCTCTTTGATTTGTTATCTTCTACTCACCTGACATATACATTCAAGTGTAAGACATCTGTCATTATCTTACCTCTGGTATTAGTTACACCCTACGGTATCATCATCCTAACCTTCCTCTACACCCTGCAGCAATTCCTCTGGCCAGTATAACAACAAGCCGTTCAGGAAAGGTCACTTTGGCCTGTCGTCAGCGCAACAAACCTTGGTTTGACTAAAGGGACAGTAACCCTCCTCTTACACAAACATGAACCACGTTGCTCCCACGTGTACGTCTCTACCTAACAATGGGTCCAGGAGTGGTGGATAATAAAGCATGTCCATTTCACATGAAAGTTAATGAAAGAACACTGACCTTCCTCATGATCTTCCGGCCATAAAACATCACCTTGTCTCTCTTCCTGAAGCGATAGTGAGGAACACCAGCCTCCTCCTCTGAAACACACACGTTCTCTGTAAGACCACTTCACTGTCTCGTTATGTGTGTGATTTCTCCACACATGTACCGTCAGGGCTTCAGTACACTCACCACCTCATTTCTTTTCTTTTTGCATGAAAACAATGAAGACACACATCATTATTTCATATATATTTTAAATATTATCACCATTTTCACACGCATGTTTGCAGAGTGATCAGTTTCCAATGTGTGCTCAGAACAGGATGTACTCACTTGACTGTTTGTATCTTCTGTAGAGAAGGAACAGGACAACTCCAACAATACACACAGCTGTCATAGCTCCAATCAGAACAGCCGTCCACTTAAGACAAACAAACCAGACACACAATTTAATGATCTACAGTCAAAGCAGGTTATTGATTGAAAAAGCTGACGCGTACTAATTATTCGATTCAATCGCCTGCTCTGCCTGTTGCTGCTAAATGACCAAAACACGAGGAGTTACATTGACAGTGAAGTGTAAAATGTCAGATTGTGGTTACCGTATTGACTTCTGTCCTTTCCTCCACAAACTTCAGCATCCTGGCCTTGAGCTCATCGCTGAGTAGAACCAGGCTCTGTGATGGATTTAAATAAATGTTGAAAAATGTGGAACCGGTGCCTTGATATTTAGTATAATAAAGAGTCCTCTCTGCAGCATTCAGAGGTTCAGGTTATAGCTGCATGCTGTCAGCCAGCTCAAGCCACTGCCATGTTCCCAAATCAATTAAAGGTGCCCCTTTTAGTAAGAGAATTAACAGTAATTAATTCTCTGACAGTTTGTTTTCCCTCCACCAGCTCCCCGTGTCCTACTGTGTCCATGAGTGGACATATCGATCACGTTCCTATAACACAAAACACAATCATTTCTGCAGTGGACTTTCCTGTGCGGGGGGGGGGGGGGGGGGGGGGGGGGGGGGGGGGGGGGGGGGGGGGGCGGGGGGG
>JAUMTR010000027.1:1705976-1719914 GCA_032270685.1 Microctenopoma stevenorrisi | reverse complement strand
GTTGAGTTTCGTGTGTACCCCCCCCCCCCCGCCGTTCCCACATAACCCCACCGAAACAAACCAAACGGAGAATTTACAGTAGATCAGAGCACGTCTGATAATCTCCTGCCATATGTGTGGAAGGACAACTTTGTATAATGTCTGAAAATATTCTCCAGACACTGTCCAGAGTTCACATGAGAAAAACGGCTCCGTGAACTGACTTTGGAATTTTTCTATATTTTCTGCATTTAATGATAAATGTACTATTTCCAATAAAACAATTTTTATAGTGGAAAATAGATTAAATAGTGCACTAGACTTTTTAGTCTTCTCACTGGTCACATGTTGGAAATAACTGCTTATTTAGTCGCCCCTTTGTTTTCTGTTCATCAAAGCAGTGAGATAATACATTGATCACTCTGAAACAGCTGAGATGAAATCAGGACGTGAGAAAAGCTGCCTGAGAGCCATCAGAGCAGAGCAAGGATCAGGGCAGCGCAGAGCTGAGCTTGCAATATTTTACCAATACCGGATCAACGGTTTAGTGAGAACCACTACTGACTTACAGCGACCATTGTGTTCTTATAACCGTGTAACTAAACATCTAAGGACTCTGTAGCTTGCTCCTATAAAGGTTTGCCTGCAGCAGCACAAATGTGAAAGGTGTGTAGAATAAATATTTCCTCCTTTTAAGCAGGTGCGTAGCCTCCAACATTAGATGCAGACACATGAGGCACACGTGAAATAACTCTGGCATTAGTTGTGCATTCCTGTCAGCTCTCTTTTAAAATGCTTAGGCTGGAGCTTTGTAAGTGAAATCTGCTCCCGTGAAGAATCTTGGTAGTATGTGGTACACACAGTGGGGTGTGTACATCCAGTTAGTTTTACTTGACTTGTTCTACCGGGATTCACATACCATACTGCAGCTCTCCTCTTCATCGTTGTCTTCCATGCCAGCACTAAACAAGCCAACCCCCCAGGCCTGAAATGAAAATACGATCAAACCTTTCTTTAAACTGTGAATAGTGCCTTTAAACAAGTGCAACAACTGCTGAGACAGATGGGAAAACTGTGCATTCACCACCTCACATGATGGTGTGTTTTAATGAAGCTTTTTCAACGTGAGTGTCTTGACAAACAGCTCACAGGAGCTTTGTGAAATATGAATCTGGGTTAAAGGACACCTTAAGAAATCGAGGTCACAAGTGTCAGTGTGTAACCAGACTCACTGCTCATTCCCTGTATGCTGGAAGTGACAGCACGGACGATACACACGACACATGAAGCGAAAACGCCACAATAAAACACCCTCTCATCTCTGGTGCTGGGAGATCGGTTTAGACCGCTTTCCCGTGAAATGTGATGTGAATACCGCAAAAAAGAACCGACAGGGGTACAGCTTGAAATTAAGCAGTAGCTCCCAGCACCTAGAAAATCTGTACTGACCCTTAAAACCGAACAAAGTGTCAGATTTTTACAGCGGAATCTTACACTCACGCTGCGGACCCCGTGTTTTCCAGTCCGCTACACAACAACCAGACAATAAATACAAGAGAAAAACTCAACGCACTCATTCCTATCGACATAATTCATAACAAGTCCAAACTAACAAGCAGGCATTTACCTTCTCCTTTTTCACTAAACCGACCCAGACATTTTCCCTCGTACCTTTCTAGTGTCAGAAGTTTTTCAGAGTTTGTGTTACATGTCTCTGAATAGTGTAAATACTGTGGGGTAAACACAGTCTGAACATCCGGTCAAAGTGTCAAAATAAAACAATCGACAATGAACATTTACAGAACCCACTGTGGTTAGTCTATCTAAAGGTCAAGTAGATCGAAATTCAAAAGATTTTACTTTGTAGTGGTATAGAGTTTATATATTTAGCACAGCTGAATATAATCAGGACACTGTGATATATTGTTCACCCTTATTGTGAAGGCTAATCATCGGCGTCCTTGCTAGTTAACAGTCGACGGCTGGACACAAGCCAATCACAGTTCGGCATTAGTATGGTGGATTTTAATTGGCCGATATCAGTTCGTTTCGGCCAATCGCTGAATATGTCACTGGTCAGTCAGGAACATTGCTTACATCGGCGCCTCGGTGTGCTCAAGGTGAGAGGTACTGCATTTTTAACAATTAATAAAGCTATCTACTCATGCTAACATCTGAATTGTATCCGTTGTGTAAATGTGAGTTTAAATGTAGCTTACCGGTAAATGGTTAACTAGCTCAGAAACCATCGCTAGCTAGATAGGTAGCGGTAACATGTACTTTACTTTAAGAAACAGCGACTTTCTAAGAAATGTTACACTTGATGTGTTTGTACTAAGATAGTCACAGAAAAACATTACTGCAGACGACAAAGCCCGACATTTCTCAGGTGTTCAGCGCTTTTAACAGATCTTCTCTGCAGATTTTCCCTGTCACACAAGGAGGAAACACCGCGGCATCATGGGAGTGTTATCCACGCTGATGAGAGGTCTGGTGAGAGGAGCGGACAGAATGGCTGAGTTCACCAGCAAGCGCGGGTCAAGGACTCACAATAAAGGTCGGGGTGCAAGACCAACTGGACTAAGACTGTCGAGCGGGAAGTTTCTCACCATAAGGGCCATGGTTCCCGAGTTTGTGGTGCCCAACTTGGAGGGATTCAAACTTAAACCCTACGTCTCTTATCGCTCCCCCAGAGGATCGGAGCCTCCAGTTACAGCACAAAGTCTGTTTGCTGAGGTGGTGGCCCCTCAGATCAAGCATGACATTAAAGAGGGCACTTTCCGCAAAGATCAGCTGGAGAAATATGGATTTGAGTCCACACAGGAGGGGAAGCTCTTCAAACTGTATCCCAAGAGCTATGTTCGCTAAAAGCACTTGCGCTGTTGTCCATCTACAAGTTACAGACTGCTAAGTAATTGACTGAAAGTTGCTGACCAACTGATGAGATTCATCACATAAGAGACTATATTTTGTGTTAAGTGTGTGTTTGTTTGAGCTTTCAGTTCCTTAATGATCGGACAAAATAAAACATTAGAGAACGTTCTTCAATTGATGGATACTATATTCACTATTATACAAAAAAAGGTTAAATGTGAGCTTGGACTGATCGATCGGCTTGACACCTGTGTCCAACACAAGTAGAAGTTACCAACAAGACTTTATTGGTCAGAAAGTGTAACAAATAGGAAATGTTAGAAGTGTACACATACTGTGATGAAGTGTTCAGAAGCATGGAATACATGGTGAACATCTCCACTTCTAATAGCAGCGCTGAGGCCATACTGTCCTCATCAGACCTAAACCCTGGTAAAATTTCCACACTTGTGAACTGAACCTACGAGGGCATTGAGCAGATGCTATTTTGGTGTCATGTCAAAAAGCTGCAATACAGAGAGTTGTTGTGACACAATGTACAATGTAAGGATTATATACAATTTGTTTAAATATAAGTTTATAAAAAATATGAAAATATAAGGTTTTGCAAATTGCATATTCTTTGCTAAGATATTTGAGTCTTTGTGATGAAGACTGAATGGTATCTGTAGATTCTGCTTTGCTTCGGTACGTTTCATAATTTGATGTTTCTATGATCTCAGCAATAAATGACCAGGTGGATCAACAGTGCTGTGATTCCTGTGGATCATCTGGAGTCCAGTCCCAGCGCCAAACATGAAGCATGTGGTCGTAGAAGGAGCAGCTCGCCAGCAGACAGGACAATGATGGGGCTTCACCTTCAGGTTCGACAGCAGGCGCTGCAGTATGTGGGGTAGAGCAAACTGCAGTGCTCTCTGGGATGTATCCTCCGGCATCATCCTCCAGGGAAGTGTCGAAGCTGGCAGTGGGAGATTCATACTGAATCCTCAAGTGTCCTCTGCTCTCTGTCAGGCTTTCATTTGGTTCTGCAGCCACAGGGGAGCAGGGAGCCGGTTTCTCCAGGGACAGTCGGGACCAATCGGCTCCATATGCTAGGGAGTTATGTAGAATGTATGAGGCAACAGGACATGCTGCTCCTCCGCCCTCTAGACAACCATGACAGGAAAACAACACAGTTACAGGAACAAATATTCTGTTCTCGTCTGAATCTACTGTATCTAGAAATGTTAGGAATCAATTAATCCAGGTGGTGGCTGTGTTGTTCTGGCCATGTGCCACTAAACTGCTACAGATGAAGACACATTAAGAAGACGTCATTATAAGAGCATTTTTCAAGCTTTAGGCAACATGCTGGAAGTTATTTATCTGCAAGTCACACACACAATTCCACTAATTGAAATGCATATAAAAACTGCAAAATGATGTCCACCTTAAGTTGCACAAACCTGAATGATGCAACAGGATAATGAGCCTAAACATCCAAGTACATGCTGTCAGCACTAGCGCTGTGTGTGTTCTGGCACCTCAGGGTAACACATATAGAGCCAGCTAATGTGAATGAGAGCAACTTTACAAAAGCAGGCTAACAGTAGGTGAGACTGAAGAAAGGTGTACTACCGAGTTCACAAGTCACAAAATCATGGAGGCGTGATAGATGAAACATTTTTGACTTGGACAACACGTTTTCCCTTTTGCTATGACCTTTGAAGTGCATAAGCATTGTTCATCTCTCCTCCATACTCACCCAGGGCCTGTCGGCAGTTAAGGACATGGAAGTCATTGTGCATGCAGGCTGCCAGTAGCAGGTGCTGATAGGTCGGATGCCACTTGAGCCTCCACACTCCACCGCCCATGGCGCTCTCACTAAGAGGCTGCTTCATGTTTCTGCCATCCCACAGCAAAACCTGCTCGTCATAGCTGCCAAGAGAGAAGAATCAAATATTGTCGGTATATGTTACAATAAAATGTATTTTCTGCATTTGACCCGCCTTGGGGGGAGCAGTGAGCAGCCACAGGCGGCGCTCGGGGAACTAGCGCTTGGTGTCCCGCTCAGGGACACACCTGGTATGGGGGATGGGCTGGGTGCCACAGCTGGGAATTCCTGCATCCCAGCCCTCTGCCTTAACCACTGAGCTACCAGGCCGCTTCCACTGAGAAGCCAAGAAGACTCACAGAGAGTCAAAGAAGTGATGGAGAGAGACAGTTTATCGTCTAGAACAAGAACACACGTTACTGCACAAACTGTAGTTCACGTTTGTAGATATTTACCTGCCTGTAGCCACAATGTGTTCACGGTGCGGGTTGCTGTGAATGCTGCACACACCCATTGAGTGCCTTCAAGAGATCATGTCAAAAATGGGTCACCATACACAGTCAATGAATACACAGTCCAAATGAATGCTGATGGCACCAACATCAGTACTGACTTTTCACTGGTGAAGGTGGGACGGGAGGGGCTGACTCTGAGATCCCAGCCTTTCAGTTTGCAGTCGTCACCACCTGGAGTGGAAACACAGTTAAAAGTAACTGTAACGTTATGAAGTTATTTTTTCACAGTAAAGTGACATATAGCACGTTCTTACCAGAGTAAACCAGCTGCACGTCCCAGTATGAGAACGCTGAGATCCAGGCCTCAAAGTCATGGGCTTTCCACTGCGACAGAGCTGTCAGAGTACCCTCAGCCAGAGACAGCACACTGACGCAGCCTGCAGAGTCGCTGCATACCACCCGTACATCACTACTGCGGACACAACACGGATTTGCCAAACAATGACCACAGTGACTTCTCTACTAAATCCAGAGATGTAAGGTGTTACGTTGTAAATTACATGAGCTGGTGTTGCGGCTCTGGACCACGCCGAGTCTCTTACCTGTCCATTCTTCCTGTGGACCAATCTAACGACAGAGCCAGCCGCTCTGCTCCCACCTCCAAGCTGCTCAGAGTGTGCAGGCTGCGGCTGCCTTTCTAGTGGACACATGCATCCATGAGAGCAATCTGACACACTCATATGCGCTTTAATACTTGACTGCAGGTCTGTTTGTAAATGTACTATTGTAAGGGCAGTGGCAGTTTGTGTGGTGGTGTTGGTCAGTAGTTACCATAACTGATGACTAGCTTGTGTAATCTAATCAAACATAAGACATAGTGTGTAATAGTAATGTAGTTTAATCCAGAATGAAATAGTCATGGTGTTCAACTTTGTTCTTCAACTGCTGTGTCATGTCTGCTCTCACTGGTTAAAAGTGGGAATGTGAAACACCGCACAGTGTCACATCTTAGGAAATTTAATTTTAAGCAATCTTAAAGTCTACTACAATCAGCCAACAAGGATTTCAACACATACTGGCCAACAACAAGCTAGTGAGTGCTCCCCCACAGAAAGTGTATACACGCAGAAACAAAAAACACCTTATCTGCATTAACCAATAAATAAAGAAGAGTGAGATGTTAGATCAGTTGCATGAAGACATGTGCAAGTCTGAGCTTCTTCTTTATTATTGTATGTAGCCTCCAGAGTTGCAATGGAATATTGATATTGTTATTAATTATAGCTTAATAACAGCTTACTTCTCTTTCTATATGAATAGAAATGTATAATAATGTATAACTACATAATTATGCTATTTAAACACAATGATGTCAGATTTCCAACCTGACTGTCTGAGAGTGTGTACAGCTGCAACTCTCCTGTGGCAGCTGCCATTCCTAGAACTGCCTTCCCTGAAAGCGGCACGTGGCACCTGTGCACACACACAAAAAAACGTAAGAGGGAAGCACTGGTAACAACAGGCAAAGTGGTCAAACCTGATTTCTTACCATTTCAAATCTAAAATGGCCTCCGTGTCCATGCGTTGTAGTTCAGTCAGAGGAGGACTCATTGATCCTTCATCACGAAATTCAAAAAGATACAAGCGGCCTGTGCGGGTGGTGGCAGCGTCTTTATCTCCTGTCTACAGAAAGAAAGTAAAAGACACATGTGTGAGTCAACATCAGCAGGAACACAAATGGTTTAAGCACAGAAACTCTTTTATGAATAACTGTGATCTGACAAAGCAGAATTAAAACAATAAACACAAAAAAGTATTTAGCTATTTCCTTAGTTCTCAACCATAAACTCAGTATCCAGGGCTGATATGATGATGAGCAATGAGATGTTTAAACAGTGTATCTTGATCAAGTAAGCACTTAGACAATGTACATGTGTTACTGCGCTGGCTGTGTACTCTAACTCTTCTGAGTGTGTCCAGCAACATTAGCTGGTTGTTTTTGTCAGCAGTACACAAGGAGACATTCTGTCCATTTGACAGGTCATAGATGTAGGGGGACAGTTTGTACCCTTGCCCCCTTCAGTAGCTGGTATGTTCCGCAGGCCAGGATGTCATGGCTCGGTAAAACAGGACACCACTCCACCGTGTCAGCGCTCAGCTCCGTGTCAAACACCTGTAGACTGCGGGTCCTCGACTTCCAAGACATGGCCGACTGCTCTGCATAACGTTACTGTGCTGGTGGCGAAACTAAAAAGTACAAGATTACGTCTTATTCGTAAAACAGTCATGATGTAAATATTTGACATTAGTTTATAAATCCTTGAGCAAGATTCTCTAGCTAACTTTTATTAGGCTAACCCAGTTAGCTAGCTTAAGTATGTTTGGTAGCTTGCTATAGGGCTATAATTGATACTTAGTTATTACGGTTTCACCAGTCTGCAGAGTACACAAGTTTTCAGTGAGTGACGGAAATGTCCAAAGTCACATTAACGTATTTATTATTGAATGTCCACAGAACACACGATTATCAACAAAACTCACGTGAGCCAGCTCCGACTGGACGTTATTAACAAAACTGGATACGTTAATCAAAGATGGCGCCCATGTACTGCAATGAAAACAGTTGCCTCTGGGGGCAATCTACAGACCTAATGTCTATTGTTAGGGTACCCGTGCATGATGTGCGTCACTTCCCGCTGCGTCCTCATACAGGAGTTACCTAATGTCCTTTAGTGGAGATTATGTTGTGAAAAGACACATTTTTTTTAAAGATATAAGAACATAGCCTGTTCCTTTTTTAAATTGTATTCCGATTTCCTGATTTTTAAATTATATTAATAATACAAATTATTTAGTCTTCATAACTTTTATTTTGTCTATTGTCTATATTTGTGTCAAATATTAACAGTAAAACAAGAAAAATGTACTTCTTTAACAATTCACTACAACACAACTTCTTTTACACACGTCTTAATTTCATTTCCACATTTATTTAAATCCAACCTTTAAAAAAGTATTTAGGAGAGAGGCCTCAGCGTCAGACAATCATTACATTCACACACATAAAATACCAATAAAATATTATTCAAGTTTTCATTGTAATAGTCATTTTGTGACACAAGCTGCGATGTTGTGTTTATGATTATAATATTTTGTTAATGGATTAAAGAAGAGCAGCAGTAAGGAGAAATCACGGAAGGCCAAAAGTCTTTTTGTTGTCCACAGGATCAGTCCTCGTCCACATCATCAAAGGCCACGCCAGTCGCTTGCAGCTTTCTGTAAAAAAACAAGAACAGTTAGTTTAAATCCACACTTGCACAATAATGTGGGCACTGTTAGAGGTTCATCAGATGAACTGTACTTTTTTGTTCCTGGGTTGATGAGCGAAGCTCCTGGGTGTCGTCTCTTCAGAGTCACTGATTGAGGACAGTTCTGCAGCTGCCGGGGCTCAAAGCCTAGAAACAACAAATCTTTGTAAGCTGGACAGCCCAAACTGCCAACAGCAACATTACGTTTACACCATTACAATTCTGAATTCTATAATACACACATATAATAATATAGTATTATGTTTTAGCACTACACAACATAGGTGTTAGTTTGTTATCATTTATTATATATATTATATATACAATTAAGCTGCAAACATTAAACTGTACACAATCAGAAAAGACCAGCAACATCGTATAACAACTGCATCTAGAAATGCTTAGCTGTTTCATAAAATTCCTTCAGCTACTTACAGTTTTTATAGTCAACACTTTAATACATCTGTAATTTTTCATCTAAACGTCCACACATAATACTAACAGCACAGCTTTTGTCCTACGAGCATGAACCCAACCCCCAACCCAACCCAAATTGATTGAAAAATGTACCTGCGAGACGCCGTTGGTGATTCTTTTCAGGGCTGACTGAGGGGGATCTACCTGCTGAGAATGACAAAACACACTATCATTCCAAAGTCATTCCAAAAAAACCTACAGCACTGCATAACTCTGAACTCTATGTGAAACAACTACTATTAACTACTAAGTCAAAAGAGCAAACTAAACATTTACTTGAGTCTACATGAGTGAGACTGTCAGCCATGCTGAACAGCAGCTCCCTCAGTTCCTCTGTAGCTTCTGGGCCTTCCAGTTGGGTCAGCGTAACACTCAGGAAACCTGGATCGGAGCCCACATGGAGCTCTGCCTTGGAGTCGTGCACCAAAACAGACACATTCCCACCAGCACAGGCTGACCTGATGGGAAGAGAGCGTCAATCTAACAGAGACCTAAACAATGTTCTGCTGCTGTCTGTCTTTGGAGCTTAACTAAATGGTGCCTTCATCTACGGTTCATGGTACATGGGACTAAATGGTTTTAAAGGAGGAAACAACAATCTTGCCTGAGCTTTGGAATATAATCCTCTGTAGGTGTCAAGGAAAACCTCTGTCCCAAAACACAAAGGTATAGTTACAACTAATAGCAATAGTAAAATGAAGAATTTTACTGATGCGTGAGTAAAAATCTTACAGACTGGTTTAATGTATCCTCAGTATGCCCTGTGCTCCAAACATCAGCAGCATCTGTCAAACTACAGCAGATAAACAAAAACATGAAAGGTCAAATCTGGACAAGGTGTGGACACACAAACATACACATTCATTACATGGCAATAAAACAACTTAAAAGTTGAATAAACAGCTTCCTGACATGGTCAGAGCTTGTAAAGAATAGTATTAGTTACTCTCTAGTGCATGTCTTTCCACCCCTGAACCAAACTGCACTTAATACTCATTAATATTAATTTCCTTCCTTACCAACACAAGTAAAAGTAATTGAAGTCTGAATTCTTAATTTTAACGACATCCTCTTTTCAGGACACACTCTACACACACACAAACTTATTTGAAGATGAACCTCTACTTTATTCCTTTCATCTCGTTGAATATTGTGGTGACCCACTGTCGGTTGGTTTTTACAACAGCAAATCTTCTACATTTCTACGTCATATGTAATTTTATGCAGTTGTAATAAGTGGAAGTAAGTTATCATCAACACAAAATAATTTTCCTCAAAAACACGACTATAAAAACTGTTGGCTTTTACATGAAGAATGGCATGGAGCATTTCAAGTGTATTATATCACAGCTTTCCACTCACCAAATACAAAATACTCCGTTTTTTCTTCGTGTATAGCAAAGGAATTTGGACTGACTCTTTTGATCTAAAACGGTACAATATGATGTTTGGTTAACATCCATGTTATCTGCTGTTCAACGAAGACGGAACCAAAACAGAAACAAGTTCTTCTTCGGCCTTTACATTTTGCTCTTCGTTTGGTTTCAATGTGGTTACCGAGCGTTAACGTTGGGGCATTACCGCCACCTGTGGGAGCGGTGGTGAACATACAGGGAGATGAAGGGGCAGGATTTAAAAGAGAACTGCAGTCTCCCAACTAAAAGGTATCACGGTGAAAATGATGAGGGAGAAGCGACTGTTCCAATTTACCTTACAATCACAAACTAAAATGGTAACCATGGAAAACATTCAGCAGGATTAAGCTAGAATGGTTGAGATAAGAGTGGAGGTTAAGTAAACTATAATGTATGCTCCAAAGACTGTCAAACACCTTTTGGCTGCCAACGAGTTCCAAGTCCTTTTTACCCAGTGCCACAGTCACCTACTGCAGGTCAAAGTCCTGATAGTGTTTTCTATTTTCCACAGTAAGCGAGGCTTTTCATGTGTATGTCATTCAACAGCTAGGTGTCAAAAGGCGTATTTCCTTTTATTTAGAAGAATCCTACCTGAGATTGTGTCTTTGGCAGTTTCTGCGTTAACATGGACATGATCAGTTCATGTTCAGTGTACAAAAAGATCTAAACTGTCACTCTGCTGATCAACTCGTACTTTATGTTGAAGAAAAAAAGAAAAGCAGTGATCACAGAGACAATCAGAGACCACGGTGTGTTGTATAGAATAAATAAACCCGGTACACTGGACTACACTTTTGAGGCTTAGGTTACTTCCTTTATGTCACTATATACCTGTTCAACATTTAAAAGGAGTAATGCCCTGGGTACTACCAAAACAAACCAAAATCCTAGTATGAAGGCAGGAGAAAGTGTGAGTCACTGTGGATTCACTTCTATTACACTTTTGTATATACAGATATATATATATGGTGTATTTTGGGGTGAATTTTAATGTTCAGGGTATTTTTTCATGTTCATGTTTTTCATTTGCTTCTTAAACTAAATAGAGCAATCTGTGTCCCTTAGACATTTTTTATGCTATTGACTCCCATTCAAAATGCATTTTTTGAATACACCACCATTGCAAGTTTGATTTCAATTTTTTTTTCATTCCCTGGTGAAATCTCTTCTAAATTTCATGTTTTACTGTTCTTCACTATTTTGAGATATTTTTATGTACTGCAAATCTACAACTGACAGGCAATATTCTACCTTTTACATTACTATATATTATCACTCACTGAAAGCCAAGTAAATAAATATCTGAAGCTAAAATTATTTGGGTGTGTTCTAGGGACCTCATAGTGTGGTGTGCATGTGTGTGTTTAGAAATGTGTGTGTGCGTGTGTGTGTGTTTGTGTCTGTCAGCTTTTGCAGCTACAGACACTGCTCCCATCAGGATCAAAGCAAATCAACAATGGTTTGATTTTATAAATATGCACATATACCAAGTCCCACACACACTCATACATTCACTCCTTCAAGTAATAAAAACATCAGGCATCTTGCAGGATTTCAAATGCTTCTCCACTAAGTGACCCCAAACAAAGGCCAGGAAAAGTCCTGCTTTGTTTACTCAGGTGCAATGCAGGTAAACCATTTCACTTGGTTTGGAGTCCTTTCATTCTCACAGTCAACGTGAGGAGACACAGCCTCAGATGCTGCTACAATGTAGGTCAAGCCCTGAACCTGAAGGAGGATATGGAGCAAGATGCACCCCTCTGTGGCTTCATCAACCGACGAAGACACTTCTGATAAAGATGCAGTGGATGAGGTGGATTTTGTACCAGGTTCTAGTGACAGCACTGACCTGGAAGACCAACAGGACAAGGAGCAGGAGAGAGAGAGACAGTTGGAGGAAGATTCAGTATGTCACCACTTACTAGGGTGGAAATCTAAGAGTTTAATAGTTTGGTCCCCTACTAATGAAGAGCCACAGCGGTACCAGCCAGGTGGGATCCCTTATCTTGGCATTACTCGCTATGCTATCTCCTGTATACCTGACCTAGAGAGAAGTTTAGATTTTTTCCTCACTCATGAGATCATCCAGGTTATTGCTGAAATGACCAACCTGCAGGGACAGCGCAGAACTTACAACTGGGCTGCTGTTGATCCAATTGAAATCAGAGGTTACATTGGGCTCCTGATTCTGGCAGGTGTGTACCTGGTGCCAGGTGTGTGGGACGAATCAACCCACAGCTTGTGGGGTGAACATACAGGACGGGCCATCTTCGGTGTCTCAGTGTCTGAGAAGAGGTTCCACCTCTTTAGCAGCAACATCAGATTTGATGATCGGCTGACTCAACCAGGGCTTTTATCCTATGATTTAGAGCACTTTATAGCTTTAAATAATGTGTTTCTTTCCGGGCTAAGTTGAACATTTCTATTTTTTACTGTGTTCCAGGTGCATTTACTCTCTACACAGTAAAAAATGGAGTGTCAATTTTACACCTAAAGAGTTGATTTTAACTCCGTTTCAGATAACATTTGGTCCCACTCGAAATTAGAGTCAAATTTACTCTATGGTCAGTGTTAACTTTTCAGTGTTGATTCTACTCAATTTAGTGTAAAAATTAACAACGAAATGTGTAAAAATATTTAACACTGAGGGTTATTCACACTATTCAGAGTAATATGATTACACTTTGTAGAGCTGTTTTTACTCTAAATTTAGTTTAGAGTGTAATATTTCATTTTTATTTCTCTGTAGTGTTATTTCTTTCATATTCATCATATGATGCTATATTACTAAATGGTTGTGATCTATCCTATATTATGGAAATAACTACAAACATACAGGTTACAGTAACAACATTTATTGTGTCTCATTTCAGTGTCATTTACCGTAACAAATCCTTACAATTTACAGTATCATACAGTGATATGATGCTCACCAGAGAAAGCAATATGGGACCACAAAGAGAGAATTGTCATTCACTCCATATGACAATTGTATGTCAAAAGGCCTGGGATAATGCAGGTTGTCAACATGAAAGACAACTAAATCTTGCTTTGTCCTGATCAACTCAGGCATGAAAATGTTCTTGAAAGGCTACTGTACATAAAGGCAAAGTGAGCAGCACCAGTTTCTCATGTATTATCAGAACCGAATCATTCTGGTAAAACAGAGGCATTTCAGACACTACTTTGCCACAAATAACCAAACGTGGGCAGTAAACAATACCATTCTCTTTAGCCCAATTCACTTTCATAACTTGAACTCTGGGCATTTGCATTGCTTTTGCAACTCCAGAACCTCCTTTTACCATATCTAAAGACACCATTTTTCCTGGACCAATGTCTAACCGGCTGAAGGTTGTTGACTGCCAAACATATGCCATATAATTCTGATGTTTTTTGGCCAGCGTTTTGGTGATATTTTTAAATGACTTAAGCCGTTTCTTGAAGAAATTGTGCTTACCTTCATAGCGCATGCACCAACTATGAAGTACAGGCCCAATTTTCTGGATGCAGCGAGGATAATGGACAAGAAAATGGTGCTTTGGTAAAAGTTTTTTCTGGGGATACAACATCTTGAACAGTGTGCGGTGTTCCACAATCAAATGTTTTACATATAC
>JAUMTR010000027.1:1691861-1705876 GCA_032270685.1 Microctenopoma stevenorrisi | reverse complement strand
TGCATTTTTAAAGGATAGCACTGAAGGCCAAGGTGGAAAATGGACAGCCTGCCCCTGCTGGATTTTTTTTGTCCATATCTGCCTACTTCAGTCTAGCCTAGTCTACTCATTGCTTTAAATCATACACTACATTCGCAGGGATCAGAGCTGTACAGGGCCCAGAAGTTACGGTGAAACGCGACCCAGCTGACCCTGTTGCTTGACCTGCAGGGGTGGTGGCACACATAACGTGGTACATACAGACAAAAACAAGAACAGTCTTTCAAGCTCCAAGTGCAATTCCTTCTGTTATTGCGTCACAGAAGTAGAAAAGAGTTTGTGTACAGTGTGGATTTTGTGGTTTAAAGTTTTGTTATAGAACTGTTAAGAGAGCTGTTTAGAAATTTCCCCCCATGTTCTAAGTCCTGTCGAGCACACTTTCATTTGTAAAAGTTTAGGATGTGCATTTATTTTCCTCGACAGTTTCAATTTCAGGTTCCCGTTTCTTTGAAAATGCTATAAACTGTGATGAGAACAGTCAATATGCTGACAGTGCATGATGGAGAAACACTAATATACTACAGTCTATCATTACACCAGCAAACAGGTGTTTTACTCTACTCTATCACAAAGATGCTGATTAGAATAAAGTCTTAATTACTGTCTTTAAAGTTTGGTCTGTAATTTGAGTCCTGTCTAAGCAGACATCACGTAATCAGATGCACATTTATTCAAAAAGGTCCAGGTTTCCCTTGAAAGGAAGGGGTCTTACATGCTGGACCTGGAAACGAATGTGTAAGTTAATTGTGTGAAATGTGTAAGTTGAGAGCAGCTTCCATCTTTTTAAGCTCAGGTGATTTCCTGACTGGACACTGTCCACACAGAGTTTACAATGTGAGGTTGAGCAAGTTGGGTCATATTTGGGGAATTTCTCTTAGAGCACAGAAGAGGAAAGTGAAACTGAAACACCTACTTTCATTTACTGAGGTCCAGTAAATTTTCCTTTCTTTGAAACGGTTTAACAGAGCAAGTGTTTAATTTAGGAGATATGTGATACACGTTTTTTTTCAGTGGTTTGGAAGCAACATTTAATTTGATTCATTTCACTTCAAAGTTGTTTGTGGTTCATGAAAAATTTAAGTATGTCGACATATGTAATTAACATTCACCAATACACCAATATCTGCAACATGACCATACACTCTACATCCACTGTTATAATCTCCTCCTGTTGATGGACTCGTGAATGATGGGAGAGAGGGTGAGGATGAGGGAGAGCTGGCAGCTGATTGGTGTTTGTTATGCTCTGATGCTTTGTTTGTACACAGTCTAACTCTTCTGTGACACTTTCTATTTTGGTAAATAAAGTATATTTTATCCCATTAGTCCTGTTGGGTTCCATTTTATAGTTTATATCATATTTATGCAAAGCTCACAAAAACCTCAAGCACCTCTGTCTGTGTATGTCATGGATCCACCCTGCAAAAAAATCAGGGGGCTCACATCTTGATGGACACATTATTAATACAGTTAAAAAATCTGCTCCCTTGCAATGTTTTGTACTTTACTACATCATAGTAACAGCCAAAATAATCATGAAGTTGTCTTCAAAATTACACAAAAGAAATGAAATCACAGCCCACACGCAGTTAGCTTTTTTTTCCAATTAATTATTTAAGTAATTAATAATTAATTAATAATTAATTAAGTATTATTAAATACACTGAACTCAATAAACAATACAGTTATTTTAGTTTATACTTTGGTTGATGGGTCACAATGTTCTAGCACCTGTCAGTGACGCAATCACTTCTTATATTTCTAGACCAGCAAAGGTTTGGTGCCAACCTTAAAACAAATCCTCCTGACCAGGAGCTGGTACTTCAGCTGCTGTGAATAACAGGTTCACAAACCAACCCTGACAGTGACTTGATGAAAAAGAGGTAAATGGACCCCTGTACTTTCTTTAGTGGTACTGTGTGGCATTGGATGCACCAATACATAATAATACCAATACTGTCCCATAGGTGCTCAGTTGAATTTAAGTCAGGGGAACGTCAACATGGAACTGCTTACAACAGGTAGCTCTGGTCTTCAAAGGCCACTGTCCTGCTTGTTTTCCAGCTGCCTACCTATCATTGATTAACTGGACCAGGTGTCTTCGGCCGGTCAGAAGCTGTAAGTGCAGACCACCACTGACCAACCCCCAAACCCCTATGATTTTACAGGCAGACTTTACTTGACTTTATTTGAACCAGACATGTGCCTCCAAACTCATGAGCACGATGAGAGGCTGCTCCCAACTGTGAGGAAAACCGGGCGCCAATTCAGGTGTCTTTCAGTCATCTCTCTCGCCTCAGTGAACCTCTTGCTGGACTTATTCACAATGACTTGAGATAATGTGATAACTTTATATTATTCTGTTTTAATGCATGTTAAATTTGAAAGAGAAATAATCCAACAAGCATCTTTATATATGCTTCCACTTGGTTGCTTAGTGTGCTGTTTTATTGTATAGTAAATATTTTGGACATTGAAGTTCATTGTATTAGGGTTTATTCTCATTGGGATCTCTTTTCATCATGTAAACTATATTATAAAACCACACTGTCATCTATTCTGTAGACTAATATGAACTTCTTCTATGAACTTTCTCCCTTTCAGAGAAACTAGCTTCTTAAAAGAAAGAGGAAAAGACGAATTAGAAAGTGAAAGTGAGGTGTCATGTGTGAGGGCTCCCTGGTGTATAAAAGAGTCGGGAGTCCAGGCTCTAGAAACACAGAGTGGTGTCAGCCTGAACCTGTCTACAGCTGCAGCTATGAATTCACTGGTCAGCGTCTTACTCGCCTGCCTGCTCGTCTTCGGCGCTCAAGGTAATGATTTACGATCTGCATTTCTGCTATATACAAACAATGAGTTATTTACTTATTAAAGCCTCATTCACAGCACACAGCATTACATTTATCCAGGAAAGAGATGGGGTATTTTATGTTCCCTGTGGTACCTGGTGATTTCAACATTTAATCGCAGAGAAGTCACCTGATAATTATCACAGCGGGAAGTTTGCCTCAGTATCACAGTAATCAGTGATACAGTACAGAGACTCAGCTGTGTCTGCTCCCCCTCCAGGACAACCAGCCAACAGATCGAGCAGGTGCAAGTGTGGAAGGAGTTTCATCGGCAGGGTCAACCCCCAGCTCATCAGGACAGAGCCAGTCGTATATGACCCGAGTGTGTTCTGTCCAAACACAGAGATCATGTGAGTAAAGCAGCGGAAATCAACCACATGCACCGACAGGATGTTCCCCTGCACGTCTTAGCCTCTCTCTAACACTCCCGCTGTTTTCCTTCTCTCCCAGTGTTACAATAGCAAACAAGGAGAAATGTGTGAATCCTCAGTCACCCCTCGGGAAACTCATCCTAAAGAACAAACACAAGTAAGATCATCTCCACTGCTCTGACTTCCTGCCGTTCAACACAGCATCCATGCTCCCACTGTCCAACAGGAAGACACTGTGTCACACCTCCACTGCTTGTTACTAACAGTGTCCCACACTGATCCAGGCAGGTGAAGAAAGGAGGCGTGAGAACCACGACAGCTTCTGCTCACACTGACACCTGGAGCTCAACAACTCGACGACTCCACACGCCTGCACTGAACGGGATGTAAAGAATAACTGTGTCCGTGGCCACTTCTCTGTCTCTGTTCGTTCAATTATCTGTGTCTTTTCTATGAATTCACTCATTTGTATAAAAGTGTTAAACACTAAGAATAAAACATGTGTGCTGGACATGTTTCTCACCTGTGATGTGTTTCACCTCAACACAAACTGAACCTGTTCTTATCACCAGTCATAAGATCAGAGCACATTTACTCTACATGTTTCCTCTTTATTCAACTGTTCAACACCAAACAAAGCAGGAAACCATTTAGTTGCAGTTAACACAGGGTGTGTATGCATATACAGTGAAAGGTTACAGCTGATATGTTATAATACAGTAAGACATTAAAGCCACACACAGGTAGTTTGTGTCCCGGTAAATGAGACGTGGTCCACATACATTTTCCCTAACCTCTGCAGGTTTTGGTGCACTGATTGAATACTGATGCCTGTTACAGATACCTGTAACACTGGAGAACAACGTTTTAATATTAATATGATCCTGACAGACTGATAGTGGTTTTAGGCTGAAGGGAATTCAACTTCAAATTCACAGGAACCAGCAGCACAGCACACAGTAAGAGATGTTAGCTGCATCCCAATGAGACATGACTCATAAAAAGGCACAGTTAGTGAGACTTCCTAGCACCTAGAGTTTCCAAGACATTGTTATTATGGTCTAACGACGGCTTTTAATACTGATGAATGTTTGAAACAGGGCAGAAGTGGTGGTTAAAATATAAATACAGAGGTAAAGAGGAGGCAGGCTCGTATTTCTGGCACAAAAAGTTAAAAAAGCTGTAACAATCTGAACCAACGTGTAGAAACTAGTGAGAAAATACTTCATTTTGAACACAGTTACTAGTGTGAGTGTATTAACTCATTTAACATCAGTATTTCTGTGGCCAAATTGACTTTTTTGTTAGTGAGGTGCGTAGAACTTTTTAATCAACACAGCCTTTCTTTGCTTTGCCCAAAGAATAAAGCACCAAGAATTTTCACTTTCCCTTTTGTCTTAGAGAAAAAGTCCTGTCCATTGGGATATAAGAGACATTAAGGTTAAAACGTCTGTGTCAGCTCTTTTTCTCTGAACGGTCGAACTGTTTTCAATAGAAAACAGTCAACACCACAACAAATGAGCTTTGTTAGTCTGCAGGACATCTGACAGAAGAAAAAGGCTGATAAATACTGGCAGTAGATAAGCAAAGGGGTGGTGGCTGGGCAGCAGGCTTTCTCCTTTACTGCTGCGTTGCACCTTCGGAAGTGGAGTCCTGAGTAGCTTGTGCAGTGTGGATGATGGATCCTTGAGCCAGCAGCTGCTCTTGAGGACGCAGGAAAACCACCATCACTGTGATGTTATCACTGGAACCGGCTGCCTTAGCGTGAGCTACCAGATGTTGAGCAACTTTCAGTCCAACGGCCTCTTCAGATTGTTCGCCTCCTTCTTCACCGTCACCAAGCTGCTGCAGAGCGTTCAGGACCAGCTCTGGAACCATCGAAGGTCTGACGGCATCAAAGAAGCCATCACAGGCCAGCAGCACGTAGTCCTCGTCTCCTAACAGCTGAATTGTTGAGCAGTCGGCGTCTCCAGACACGTAGGGCTTCTGGTCAAAGTCACCTGTTACAGTACAATATGCTTAGCAGTAGCAGCTTCACACAGCAGTACAGGGAATGTTGTCAATCGCCCCACAGGCTGCAGTACACCAGATCGTATATGCACTCATTCTCACGCTCACCTATAGCTCTGGAAACCGCATAGGTGCCATTAACACGCCAGCAACCCATGAAAGTGACAAAGCCTCCAAGGTCCTCAATTCTTTGTTTCTCGTCCTGGACAGTGGGAGAAAAAAGGAACAGACATTATCATAAGATAATTCCCTGTTCAACCCACAAACCGTGATCATACTGTGCCTGACAACTGAACACAAGTGACGCTTTTCATCAACATTTAAGGGTGAATCATCTGAACTTGTACATCATAACTACCACACAGTAGCGCCCCCATGTGGTCACACACAAAATACAGTATGGTATAAACATTTCTGTATATTAGACTTGTGTCTGTCTGTGTGATAGCGTTACCTCTCTCTCTGGTTTATGGGGGTCCATGACTATTACCGCGTCTCCTTTTCTGACTAATACAGCTTGAGAGTCTCCCAGCCAGGACACAATCAGCTCCTGACCCTGTATCAGCGCTGCCACACCTGTGGAGCCGCTCCGCAGACGCTAACAACACACACACACACACACACACACACACACACATTAATAGATCTGTCAGCCTTGGTCTCTCTACAGCACTGGAGAAGTGACAAAGACAACATGCACATCTGTGAACCATTTGTTAGGGCTTTGTAGCAACATATTCTGCCATCCAGGGGCCCGCTTCAGAAAGCAGGTTTAGTGAAAACTCTGAGTAAGTTAACCCTGAGATGAGGGAAACTCAGCGTAACTCTGAGTGGCTTACCCGGGCAACATACTCCGTAAACCTAACCTGCTCGGTAGCAGAGTTTCTCCTGCTCTTACGGTGAAGCCTGAAACCAGTCTGAAACCAGCAGCAGAGTTTGTTTCTTGACGAGCCTGTTGACTTGGAAGCGCAGATACTACGATGACGGGAGACGATGATCAAACCCAGAGTAAAGGTACCAGTGTAATCAAGCTATCTCACATGTAGAATCTCACCACTGAATGCAGTTTTATGCAGTTTTCATTTCATCCTAACATTTATTTGTTTTTTATTTTTAAAATTATTAATCCTAACGCATTGACTTTGTCTGCAATTTTCTGCCACACAAGCTCCCTCTCTTTTTTGCTGCTGCTGCAGTATTACCTTTTCTTTTTTAGATATGCACATTTTCTGTATATGCAGTCATTAAAGGTCCAGTTCTACCGGCGAGCAGGAGGAGCCTCTGACTTTTGTCCGCTGGTTTCCATGGTGAATCCTCGTAATCTGTGTTCCATTGATCAGGCCTTACATCCTGGTGCATGAGCGTAACTCAGGGTAACTTTGACTCAGAGTTGATTGAACCAATGCTTAACACCTGTTCTGAAACCGAAAACTCTGAGTTGGACAACTGAAAGTTGGACAACCCTGAGTTCTGGTTTTGACTCAGAGTTTGTTGAACCTGCTCTCTGAAACGGGCCCCAGGTGAGGCCTTCAACAGGGTAGGTCTTGCTTATTCAGCAACATGAAATTTTGCAATGGCTGCTTCAGTACCTCTCTCTTGGCTTTGCTTCTGAACATGTCGTCTGTGCATTTGAAGGCAGCTTTAAAGGCTGCGGCTGCATCACTCTGCAGTGTCTCCTGTTTGCTCAGAACAACGTGGAGGTGAGCAGCCGCATAGGTAGCGGCATCCACTCCTCCGTGGCCGTCAAACACAGCATAGTAAGCACGCTCCACCCCGTCCTGGGCCATGGCAGACACAGAAAGAAAGAGTTGGATATTTTATCAATATTAATCATTTTGATTTCAGGCCTTTTTGAATTTTCTAAAATTATGCACAAAACATGAAAGACAGTGTTGAGGTAAAAGTCTTGTACCTGGATTCCAAAGAGCTGATTGAACTCAGCCAGGGCTAAGTGTTTATCCTCCATCTTCCTCCTCGTGTTCTTGATGGCATGAACAAAGCAGGAGTGGAAGCGGGAGGGGTATGGGTAGAGGCTAGGGAAGTTTTGATGCCATGACAACGCTACGTTTATTAGCTTGTTGATGAAGAGACGCTGGACTGGCTCTGACTGAAGTACTGACAATGAGATAAAGTAAGAGTGGTTGTTAGTGCTTTTTACTAATAGTATATAATAATATACTATAATAATACACACTTTATACAGTTTTATAATATATAGATCTCCTTTCTGTTTTGAAAATAGTTTTAAGCAGTAATAAACATGTCAAGGGCTCCTAACAACAATTTCCCCAATGGGATCAATCATGTATTACCAACAATAATAATGATACTAATTGTCTAAATTATTAATTGTTATAGATTAGTGACATCTAGTGGACACGTTTTGTATAGCAAACAGATCCTGGCATTGCATGTTCAAGTCCTTACTTTAATTTACTTTGCTTGGCAGACGCCTTAAACCAAAGCGACTTACATGGAGCTAGTGCTGGGCGTCTGGCTCAGGGACACCTCTGGTAGGGGATGGACTAGGAGTCAAACAGGGTTCAAACCTGCGGCCTTCTGCATCCCAGTCTGACCCTTAACCCATTGAGCTACCAGGCCGCTACATAATCTACATAATTATTATAGATGAGTAGCACCAAGTAACGTTGTAATTAAACTACACTTAATCATACTGAAACACAGCTGTGGGCAGTAGGTGCTCATGCGTAAGTGATATGGAGATTTTTATTCAGAAATAATAAAGGTTCTTTTTACAGTGTTGAGGCTCAGGTTTTTTTCATCGTGCCTTGGAAAACAACAAGAGGGAGCCGTTCATCCCAGTCAAACAAGGCCTCGTTTGTCACCAGTCACATGACATCAGCAAACAATCCAAGCGTCCTCGCAAGCCACACTTCCACAATGTAGTCTGGAACTCATGTTGTTGATGGAAAAAGGAGCAGACAGAAAGCGTGCCGATGGAAAGGTCAGGAAAAAGACTTACACACTACTTCCTGTTCATCTTCCTGGTTGGTCTCGGTTTCGTGGAGGACGTGAAAAGGTGAAAGGTCATTCTGCAGTAGCCGGGACAGCGCTTCCTGGCACAGGAGGGCACTGAAGACTGAAGCAGCACCCCTGAAGCAACACACACAAACAAAAAAACACAGTTCGAGACAGGATTAATTTCTCTCAACATACTTTTGCAACCAAGTGCCACGCCAGCTGTAGAGCCGCGTTTGATGAATCCACGCCAGTACTAGCTCAATTACACAAGAACAACTAATGGTGGTCTGAGAGAAGCTGGGTAATGCATGACTAACTGTGAGCTTGACTCTGCAATTTCCTTCATGGAATTACATTTGTGTTGCAGAGTGCAAAGACTAGACTCACGAAACAGGAAGCTGGGAGAACAATGGTGTTTCTACGGACAGGGCATACTGCTGAAGGAAAATGTGCACAGATGAGAGACCACACAAGATGGTGACTCTTCATCACGATGTTAAGCTCAAATATAGATGTACAGACTACTCTGTACACCGCTGCAATCCACAGTCAAGCAGCTAATCTAACTTGCACACTGAATGAGCAAGGCATGTGCCGAGCTGTCAGGAATGTATGGAATGCGGCCGCACACATGCACAAGCACCATTCCTGCATTAGCTGCACTCACAGTGTGCTCCATTTTCATTTCAGACAGAGAATAGTGGCTTTTTATCTGCCTAACTAATGGTTTGTCAGACAAAATCATCAGGTGCTACAGTATTTGTAGCGTAGTGTTTGTACTGTATTTCACCCTCCTAGTTATACCTGGCAGTCAGCAGCCTCAGGCCCAGGTCCAGGCTCTCACCACGCAGCTCCTCCAGGGACACCCTGCGGCTCAGAGGGCTGACAGGCAACGCACTCCCTTCATCCAGGGCAGCAGGAAACTCTTCCACAAACTTCCCCAGGAAGCTCTTGGCCTCTTCCTCCTCCATCCTGCTGACTCCGGCTACAGTAAGATCTCAGATGAACAGGTGGTCGGGTTGCTGTGGGGTCACACGGGGAAACACTCACAAATCAAACACTTTAATAGGATTATTACTGGGTGCCGATATTAGAAATCAACCGATGTGACACATACAATTCTAACAAATGTTGTCTTTGAATGGGATCTTGTCATATCCTAACTTTGTGAAACACTTTTGTTGTTATACTATTATGACATTCTCATATCCTGTCCTACTAGAAAATAAACTCAAAGGTCTGGTGATGTAGTGACTGTAGGTAGGTTCCACTCAAAAGTCAACCCAGCTCACGTTACATCATATTTTACTACGCTTTCTTTTTTAATTTGGTTGCTGTACCCTCAAGTGCTCTGCTTTGCAAATTGACGTTATTATGCATTTTGTATTCCCAATATAAAAAATAACGTAACGCTCCAGCTGCAGCTGTCCACGGCGCATTTCCACGGTTGAACCTACACGCAGTCAACAACATCAAATAATGAGTTGCTGGTTGAATTTCTATTATTATTATTGAATATGTTCAGAGAGATAGGCGCTTTCCCGATCTTACCTGCGACTAGTGATAACAGTCCCGTAGAGAGAAGCGGACTACAGAGAGCTGAGGGAAACACGCCCTTTGACAAGACAAAGAGACGAAGAGATGAATACGCGTGCACAAACACACACACCAGCACGGAGTGACTTTATGGTAAAGACATCAACACGTGGCTCTAATAAAACCACAAAGTAATCCTACACTAGCTATATTTTCAAATAATAAAGTCTGCAGTCACTGTTCAGTGCTTGATCCGCTTTCCTGTACGTCATCATACTTCCGTTTCACTTCCTGTGGCCCCTTAAAGGGACAGACACGGAAGAAGGTTAGAACCACAGGCGAAAATATTATTTGAGTGGTGACTTTAATCTCCAGTTCAATTAGGTCCATTTCTTTAGTGCACTTATGTTACAGCTTCTATTCATGGGTAATACATAGAAAGTGTCACATACATTTCCAGGTAATTACTGCAGCTCTAGTTTTTTCATTCCATATATTAACACCCACGTGGCTTTGACCGGTTATTATACATTGCTCATTACAACCTATTACCTAGATATTATACGTTAGCAATTGCCATGGAATTATATTCTATAAATATTTTATTAATGAAATGACCCAGTTACCGTCTTATTAATTATATGTTACCCCTGTTATTATCAAACAACCACCACCTCTATTACCAAATTTCCTGTTCCTACCACTACATTTCCTTGTTTCCAAGACACTATTACTATGTTATTAAGAAGCTGTAAACTTCAGTGCTACCAAAAAAAATCATTTTTAAAAGCCAATACTATTAATCCTGATGCTATTGATCATGAGTAAGTAAAAGTACAGGTAAAACAGAACTGCATGTATGCATGCATACATACATACACACATAAATGCATGCATGCATGCATGTGGACAAAATTTTACCTTTAATTTGTCAATTAAAATAATATATGAACAGAGAAAAAAAACATAAAAATGTGCAAAAACTGGAGGTGTTTGAATACTCCAGAAACCATTTTATTGCTGTTTTACTTGAGTGTAACTAAAGTTACCTGTAACACAACTTCATTACTTATGTATACACCTTTATACTACAGTATGGAAGTATATAACAGGACACATTATACAGAGACACTATACAAAGTAAGCTGCCAAAGCAGCCATTTTGTCTTTAGGTTTTTTAGGATTGCCACGGCGTCCCCTGCCTCGTCCCCGTCCTCCTCGTCTTGCGCCCCCCCCACGATGCATGGCATGTCTCATGGTGGCATGTTTCAGCTCCACCAGATCTTGGAAAACTGGATCACAGAACACACAGCCGGTGTGCTGGGTCTCACCAGCAGGAAGTGGAGTGCGAGTCTTGTTGAAGTCGACTGCGACCAGAGAGGCGTCGCAGGCGTTGCAGCTGTCCTGAGCGACCTAGAGGGAAAGACAGGAATCTTACATAGAGGCTGCAGCAAATGAAACTGAACTGACAAAACCCTGATGAACAAAACACCATAAATACAACAGTGAGAAAAATAATCAGGATATAAAAGATTTAAAAGTAGCTATGGACCATGCTGAGAGGATTAAAGCTCATGACACTTCAGGAAGAGGTTTAATAAAGACACTTGCATATGTCCTGTGTAGAGGTGACGTTAATAGACGTAGATGTAGTTTTATGCCATTTTTGTAGTTCTAGACTGTAACACTTGTTTGTACGTCATTTATGACAGTCAGCACAAATTAGACATATGAATGTATTTATCTTGTCATAGGACAAGATATTTTTACCTGCACTCTGTGTGCATGTTCAAAGAAGTGCACCACAACATTGCATTTATTACAGGCCATCCTCCATTTTGGTCCAGAGGTGGGATCCAGCACCAAAACCCCACTGTCACACTCCACACACTGTCCAATGCCCAGAGAGTTAAGAGAGTGCTGACAGGAAGGGTGTGTACATTCATTACATCCCATACCTGACAAAAGCAGATATAGAAAAAACGGGGTCAGAATGGGAGAAGTCTATTTAAGACCTTGGTCAGACTGACAAGCTGAGACAAACCTGGGTTTGTGGCTCCAGCTACACAGTCGCTACTGAACATTCACCAAGCTCACCACAAATCTTAACGTTCACATTTTGTCCTACCTTTCTTCATGTCCCTGAAAGGTGGGTTGCTAAAGCAGTATGGACATAGGGGGTAGCTCTTGCCCCGGGCACCAGATGTCCACAGCACCAGCTCAAATTCATCCAATGGACAGCGCAGCTCCTTGTACAGCTTGATGGCTCCATTCTGGGGAAGACTGTAGGTCTCGTCACAGTGGGAGCAGTGGAGCCTGCTGGGCTTGGCCTGCAGATACATGTTTGAACCAGCTGTGATTTAATTTCTAACTTGACAAGTAAAACAACAAGATCTCTGCCTCTTATTATAAGGAAACTGAGGCTTTAGTTCTAGTTTATACTAATGCGGGTGGCCTAGCGACACTCTTAAGACACTGCATTCTGCTCCCCAGTAGATGCATTAGAGGTCTTCATGGGTCCACTACAGACCCAGGACCTAAGTTGTCCAAAGTTCGCTTAACTGAGTTGGGTGGAGTCTCCTTTTTTCTACAGTCATGTCCGACTGTATGTTAGCGGAAGTGACGCAGCACTCATATGAACACACGTGGTCTGCTGGCCTTGGAGTGCATGCATATGAACGGGTGTGTTTCTATGCCGTTTACTTATGATCAGACCCAAGACATGTTTTAAAACCCAGAGGAAACAGGAATATGCTGATGGTTCACCAACTAACAGAAAAGACGCTCAGTGCACATGTTGCTATCTACACACGTGTTCCTAGACGCACATGGGCCGAGAGGATTTCATACAGCAGTTAGCTTGTGGTTTCCACCAGAAGAAGCCATTTAACAGTGACAAATAGGAAACATAATTACATACAATGGCCATGAGCAAAACATGTGCAGCCTCATGAGTCACTCATGAATTTAAAAGTGGTTCTGCCATTAGGTGGAAATGGTAATAAAGGGAGCACGTCAGCTCAAGTTTGAAGGTCAGAGCTCAACAGGCAGACATCATGTAGTCTACAGCGTAACGTAATTGATGTCTAAAAATAAAACAAGAGCAACTGCACCATATTACTATGTGGTCAAACTTTAAAACACAGGACGTAGCTGTGATCTTACAGCAACTTTAACATTATTTTCCATTTTAAATCAGGTACTTCTTCACCGTCTCCTGGACTCTACAAACAACAGTGCTGCTGGTAATAGCTTTCTTTTGCAGCAGTCACAGTGTGCTTCCTTCACTTTCTAGCAGTACATGTAACTGCTCTGCTGACCTGGATGTACTTCATGAAGCGATGGCACTTGCCACAGCGGGACAGGGGCTTCCCAGTGGCAGCAATAGGAGAAAATGAGACCTCCATCAACTCATCCATGCCTGTAAGAAAACAAACACACACAATAGACTGGGCGAGTGTTTGAACTGTATTCATTCTTTAAGCCTTTTACCCTTTGCTGTATATTCTCTTCCATGTTTCAGACTTTGATACTAACACTGTAAATATGTCTTACCTTTTACTTACTAATTTTTAAATTCAACTGGACCCAAATTCTTGATATAAATTAACTGAATTCTTTCGTCTTGTAGACAGTGAACGTACCTGTGATAGAATCCACAAAGTAGTGGAACTTTCTTTTGAAGATATCCAGCGTGTGCTGCAGGACCTGCTGGTAGTTGGCCTTACCCTGTGCAATAAGGTTCAGCTGCTTCTCCACAGCGCTACGTATGGTAGGCAGGACCAGCTCTGCATCTGCAGACAGAAACACACACACACACACACACACAAAAGATAGTGTTGAACTGAACTATTTAATTGACTGTTAGAGTTGATCATTTGGGATTGGCTGCAGCCTCAAATCCTTTCCAGTATGCACGCCAAAGGATCTGTAAAGCAACATAAGGCAAACTACCTATCTTGTAGTAGCCGTGGACTAAGACAATGCCCAGGTTGGTAGGTTTCAACTTGCGTCCACTCTCTACTGTCACATAGTTCCTCTGGCAGATGTTGTTGATGTGGACAGGGATGCTGGCATCAGTGCCTGCAGAGGGTGAGATTTGACAAACTGTAGCAACAAACACATATGGTTTCTAAAAACAGCAACTACAAGTCCTTCTCAAAAAATTAGCATATTGTGATAAAGTTCATTATTTTCTGTAATTTACTGATAAACATTAGACTGTCAT
>JAUMTR010000027.1:1665482-1690234 GCA_032270685.1 Microctenopoma stevenorrisi | reverse complement strand
TCAATATTAAAATAATGAAAGGCCCTGAACTACTTCAGTTGTGTGTAATGAATCTAAAATATATGACAGTCTAATGTGTATCAGTACATTACAGAAAATAATGAACTTTATCACAATATGCTAATCTTTTGAGAAGGACCTGTATATCCAACAGGCAGGGAAGCTGTTTACCGATTCCATGCTTCTCCATGAGGGTGATGAGTTCGGCCTCAGTCAGGTAGTCTGGGGGGCTGGTCTGCTTCTCCACCAGCTTGATCTCATCCACTGTGAAAGTGTCCCCACGCTCACAGGCTGGCATGGCCTCTTCCAGGGGGATGCCCTGCCAAGTCATCACCGCTGTGTAACCTGGGAACAGAAAACACACTCAACTGCAGCAAACACTCAGAAACCCATTAATTGGTTTGTAGATTCAATTCTCACTAACCCACATTTTTGCATTAACAGTACACATGACATCTATGTTGCACATAGAGCAACATGTGTACAACAGCTGGGGATCAAACCTCTGACCACTCCTGAGCTACAGTCACTACTAAAGCATCTTGAAGGAAAGTTCAGTGAGCAGCCAGTACCTGGTGATATGAGGGTTTTGCCACTACACGAGAAGCCCTCTGTGCCAATGTTGAAGTCAATGGTGGTTTGTAGGTACTTGCAGTCCTGACTCACAGTGGCAATGAAATGCCGGGTGATGTACTCGTATAGCCTCCACCCATCACTGCCTGTAAACCAGCAGAAAAACACGACACTGGATTAGAAGGTGAAGATAAAGGGCTTTTGTGAGAATCTACATGTCAGGCTGTTTCACTGTTCCTGGCTGGAAGAGTTGATCAAACTGGACATGCAAAGTTGCTCTTTCAATGTAGTTTCCCTAGCACTGTATTTATTTATGTAGCAGAATCCAGGATTTCATCACCAGCTGCCCAACCCACCCAGTTCAGCTTCTGAAGCACTGCGCATGGGGGTAATAGGTGGATGGTCTCCAGCATCACTTCCTTTCCTGGGTCGGTTTATTCCAGTTGCGAGCAGAGCCTTCACCTGACGAAGAGGTGAAAATATTTAGATCTGTGCAATAAGGTACATCTATATTCACACATGGTATATGGTACTTTATGGTATCCCTGCCTGCAGTGGTGGATCTAGGACTTTTCTCAGTAAGGGGCCTTCAACATGCCACAATATTCATAGAGGGGCCAAGTATTTGTCTAAAAATATAGTTAAATATAACAACTTACCTGGTAAAATTGGTGTACCAATACATGTGCATTTTTACTGTACGTAGATAAGATACTCACAAACACAGCATGCAAGGTTTGTATCAGTTTATACTTTTAATCTTCTTTAAGCTTTTTTGACGGTTGACATTCCTATTTGCCTCAGTAGCATCACTAGTTGGGGATGGAATTGCATTCATCTAACCGCACTGGGACAAAAGGAGTGTTAGGGCAGATGCACCTCAGGGGGCCAATCAGATTTCAACTGGGGCGAATGCCCCTGTGGCCCTGCCCTTAGAACCACAACTGCCTGCCTGTGAGCGTCATCACGATCAATCTGCATCTGCTTACCTCTTCCGCCCACATGGGATTGTTGCTCTGTTGCTTTAGGGTTCCTTTTAGGTCGAAGTTCTCTGGGTAGTGGGTCGTCTCAGTACGAGGGTAACTGATATAGCCTTGTGTGTACAGGCGCTCTGCAATCTGCATGGTATGCTGGGGGCCCATGCCTGAGACATAGGAAAAATCAGATCTTCCTGCAACTTGTCAAAATGTTGTTGGCTCTTATTAGAGTAATGGCTGGAGACAAAACTGGAATCTACAAATGGGCAGGCTTTACTGTACCGAAGCCACGTTGAATCTTTCTAAAAACTACAGATACTCTTTACCAATGGGAATATTCTTTTTATATAATAAAAAGAATATAAGAATATAATGACTGGTAAATTTGATCCTGCTAGTTAAAAACATGCTGCTCAGGTTAATGTACACTAACCTAAGGCAGAGCTGGCCACTCTCAACATCTCCACTGTGTTCAAAGCCTGGGGCCTCTGCTTGGTTTTCTCTTTCTTACTCACGGACTCCACCTGTAAGTGAGGTCATACACAGTCAGTTGTTGTTGGTGTGTAAACCCAGCAGCTATAAATTATACATGTTTCACTTCTACAAACGTTTTTTATAGTTTCTAGTAATGAATTAATTACATCCTTTGTAACTCGCCTGGATTAGGAAAAATGTAATACACCTAGATCCTAGAGGAATAGTGCAAATACCCGGGAGGTGAAGAGAACACACTGAGTAACTCTTAAACCAGACCAACATGTCCTTCTCTGAGGAAGCAGATTTTAAGATTTGGGTAAAACCTCAGTGATCTCTAGCAGAGTTCTCTGAGGTAGTCAAGATGCTCCTTAATAAAAAGACACCCGGTGTGGATGAGATGCTGTTAGGCTTGGCACACATTTTACTACACTATTAAATAAAGCAGCCTGATGACAGATTAGTGGCAGATAATTCATGAATGAATAAATGAAAAATAAAATAGGTTTTCATTCCTACCTTAGCCTCTCTGGATGTCTTTGCCAGGTTGAGGAACATCTGACCAACGTCTCTGTCAAAGACCCTTATCCTGTTCCAGTCCAGTGTCAGTGGACTGTCCTTTCCTTTAAAAACCTGACCAAACACAGTGAGTCTGTCATAATAGCACAATAGTAGAGGAAATCGTAAAGGAAGTCAGGTACAATGAAACTGGAGAGCTACCTTTGCCTGGAGGATCCAGTAAGTCTCTGGTTTAAATGACTGGATCTTGTCATGGCGTTCCACACAGAAGCCGAGCGTGGGGGTCTGGCAAGGTCCAAATGAGATTAAGGAGGAATCCAGATTGCCATATTTGCCTTGGAAATATTTTGTCTGGAACCTGAAAAATGTTTTACCCAAATAACCAAGTCATAACCTAATTGAAATCAAACTCAACCTCAACCTGACAGAACCTGACTGATTGATCACCTGATAGGCAGCTAAGATGCATATTTTATCACATTATGTCACAGAGAACGTAACAATTCTGAGAATGACACCCACCCAGTAGGTGGCTCTAGAAAGTAGCGTACCTGGTAAAAGCGCAGCCAATACGCAAATCCAACTCCTGACGTGCATCCACTGACAGGGCTTCATTGCGGTTTGGCTCTCCCAGGTGGTTCATTGCATTCCAGATGTCAGTGTCAGTAATGGAGCTGAACTTAGCGCGGTAAACACTGCGCTCCCTGGCGTTCCCCTTGTTCATCACTGGCTGGATGGCATCGAGTACCTGGGAAGCAAGGAAAAGAGTAGCAGAGGAGGAGAAAGTACAGTTAGATGTGAATCTGTGTTTGCAGGTACAGTAACCGCTTTCATATTTAAATTTAAAATGATGGGGAAAAATACATGTTGTAATAAGCATCATCATCTATAGCTGTCACAAAGATCTTTATAACCAGATGAATCTGCAACAACCCGTTAACTGAATGTCATTATCTAGCCACAGTTTGTGTGTTAGTGTGAGGTCAGAATGTGAAGAACCTCGAAACAGATGTTCTCGCCTTCTTTATCACAGTCCAACCATAAAACCACGTAGTCACAGCCTCTGCCTTCAACCTGACATGACACAAGAAACTCTGAGTGAGCATCAATCATACACCAAACACCAAGACACAACATGCTGACCTGCAGATAGTCACACACAATGTACTGTAAGTACCAACAAGTTACCCACTTACTAGGTCAACCTTTAAAATCTACCTGGAGGTACTTGACCATGTTGAGTTTGGGGTTGGCTTCCTTCTTTTCTGTGGGAGCTTTGCTAAAGAGTTCTGCCGGGTCCACCTTGTCCCAGTTGTTGTACTTCCCTTCGGAGAGAAAGAAGCTGTTACGTGTTGAAAGTAAGGTACGGTGACCAAGGCCTAATATAGATTTCACCCACCAATGAAATCCAGAGTCATCACATGTCCACAAACAGAAGTCATCTTAAAGCGCACGCTTTGGCCCTGGAAGCTGCTGGTGTATTCGTGCACTGAGCATGCTCCATTGAGCCCTTTACGACTTGTACAACTTCCTAAAGGTCAAAAATAACAATTAGACTGGTCACTTACACTCGGATGTTAGAGACACTGTTGTCTGATTTCCCCTAGCAAAAGTGGTGTTTTTGACATTTACAGTGCAAATTATTCACATTTTTCAATTAGTCACATTTTTGATATGGTATGATCATTTATGACGTGAGCTGCTGAAGAATTTAGGAAGAAATTCTGACCAGGAAAAAAAAAAAGAAATTGACCAGGCTTTTTAACGTTTCTTTATTTTCACTTGCTGGTCAAGGCTAAACTCTCATTATACATTTTGTCACTTCAAGATTTACTGTTATATTTTTTGAAGCGGGTTCTAAAACATTGCATAAAATGCAGACTAGTCAGAGTGGTGCAATAACATCAGACTTCTGACAGCTGAATCCCTTTTTCCGGTCAGTGAAGTGGAAGTGAGGGGCCCAGTCCTGTCTCAATGCTACATGCTGATGTCATTACTGAATAAAATTATTTTCTCAAGGCTGAATGCTGATGGCAGGACCATGGACACCAACTAGTATGATGGGAACCAAAGTAAGCCATTTACTTTCCTCCACATCTCTCCCACACACACAGACACACACACACACACACAGACACACACAGACACACACAGACACACACACACACACACACACACACACACGCGCGCGCGCGCGTCATGCCAACCTTTCTGACAACCAGTCAACCCAGTCGTCATTACCTCTACCAATCCAAACACGGTCAGAGGACTCTAACAAGAATAGGGCATATAAATAGAGGCAGGTTCTGATACAGGAACAGCTCAACTTAAAGCCACAGGACCCACTGAGGACCAAAACCATCAGCATCTTCATCACAACAGCCTCCAGTCATATACTTGAACCATGGAACAGCTCCAGGTAAGGAACCTGCCTTTATGTTGACAGTGAAGAAGGCGGCTCTTTAACAGCTACCACACTGGTTACAAACTAGAATATATAGATTAGTTATAGTTTTAAAGTAAACATTCACCTTTTTCAAAACCTGCCTTAACGTAAACTCTAGTTGCAACTTTCTGTCGACATGAGCACAACAAATCTAATGTTCATTGTACAGAGTTAGAGGTTGAAATTTCAGACCAAGGAGTTGACTCAAAACATATTTGATACAGGAATAACAAATATTCTATATAATTATAATATAAATTATTCTACAATATTATTAGAGACAGACGCTTCACTGCAGCCAGTGAGTGAGTGAAGTAATGATGTCCATAAAAATATGGACATCCCTGTGGGATGTCCATATTTCCACACTCTAACACTAGTTAGACAAATCCTATGTTAATTTGTATGTGTCCAGGTGCTGCGCGTGGTTCTGCTGTGCCTGCTGGCCCTCCACCAGTGTCTAACCATGCCACTGGGCAGTCAGTGTGTCGACGAATCCTTCTGCACCTACAGCCTGCAAGACTACTACAGCCAGCTGGTCAACCTGCCCAGTCGCATCAACGAGCGCAGCATCGCAACTTGGAGCTACGTGTGAGTACAGGTGTCGTTGGTTGCTTATCACTCTAAGATTCTATCATCAGCCAACACGTTTTGTTAAGTTGGCCTTTATCATGGTAACTTTGGCTCTTTCCAGATTTTTGGATATGTTGATTTACTATTTGGCTTTAATTTTGCCTATATAATTAAAAATAACTTCAGGACTGGGAGTACAGTTGACGTTTTCAGTGTTTTTAGACATCTGAAATATATTTTTAAGAAAATGTATTGACATCTTTACGTTAAATATAATGTGATCTTGTTTTAAGTTTATATCACCCTGAACTGTGATGTCTGTCTGGAATTTGCTGACAAACTATTAATAGATTAATAACTCCATATGAAATAAACCTGTGACCATCAGTTCATTTCTTCAGCCACATACAGTCCTACTGTTACGCGGTATATTACCTAATAAAATGAAAAACTGTGTCTGACATCTCTAATCAGGGAGAACATCAACTTGAACCGGGTACCCCAGGTCATACATGAGGCCAGCTGCCACACTGACCACTCCTGCAGGGGACTCGACGGTGCTTTCAGTCTTGAGACTATCCCCGTGTCCCTGAGGATGCCTGTTCTCAAAAAGAACCCCAGCTGTTTCCCAACATCCAGCTACTCTCTGGAGTTTGAACTCATCACCATAGCTTGTATATGTGCCATCTCCAGGCACAGCTAAACACAACTCACAACTTCTAATGTCAACTTAGGACATTAAAAATGTGTGTTTGTTGAGGTGGTTTCTGATATAAGTTTATCTCACTAAAGTGTCACTACTCATACACGCCTGCTAAACCAGCTAATCAAAGTAATTAAACCCATTTTACATTACCTAGTATCATAATGTAACAGTTTCTCTGTG
Source organism: Microctenopoma stevenorrisi (assembly GCA_032270685.1). Lineage (NCBI taxonomy): Eukaryota > Metazoa > Chordata > Actinopteri > Anabantiformes > Anabantidae > Microctenopoma > Microctenopoma stevenorrisi. The sequence goes on along the minus strand of JAUMTR010000027.1, from coordinate 1,683,786 downwards.
TTTTCTGTTTGTGATCTGTGACTACCTAGATAGGAGACAGTCAGTCTATTTACTGTGCAGTATACAACATATGTTTTCATCCAAATGGTTGAAAGAGTCTCTTGGATTTCTGAAAAACAGCAGTAAGTGATCTGGTAAGTGTAAACAAACGTATGTATACATTATAGGTTTCATATTATACCCCATTTTTTGATTTTAAATCATTTCTCTGGAGTCCTAAAAATACATATTTAAATTAAGAAGGAGGTTGCTACTGCGCATGCTCTGTAGAGACTAAATATACTTATATCACATCCATGGTATAACAGAATGTTTCTGAATGATTAGTTATTGAATCATGTTCTTAAACCTGAGTAAACATTTCAACATGGACAAAAAGTCAATGTGTGTCATGATGTCATACCACTTAGGAAATAGAGGTTAGAGAATGATATCCCAACATCCCAATCATTCCTAAAGTCGGGTTAGTGACAAGTTAAAATATCAAATAATAATATAATAATAATAATAATAATAATAATAATAATAATAAATATTAATAAAGATTCTTTAAGACATTTCGTTTACTTAATAAACGGTCTCATTAGATTTGTGAGACACCTCCTTACAAACGTATGTACCCTAACCCTACACCTCAAGGGTCAGAAAGCGGGCAGAGAAAATCACCACAGACCCCTCACACTCTTACAACTTCTTCCCTCTGGCAAACGCTACAGAGCTGCGTTTGCTAGAACCACCAGACATAAGAACAGTTTCTTCCCCCAGGCAATATCTGTTATGAACAACTAATGGCTGCTGCTTTATGGACACAAACTGCACTAAACTCAGCACACTGCGCGCGCGCACACACACACACACACACACACACACACACTGTCTTGTCTTGTCTTGTCTTTCTGTCTTGTTATGATTTTTCTGTAATTTATGGTTTTTCATGTATTTGATTTCTGTCTGTACTGTCCTTGTATGTGCAACATACTTGGTGACTAAAGCTGATTCTGTGAATTTTAGAAAGCTCAATGTGTCCTTTACGAAACAGGTGTGCTCATATCTGTGCTTCCACTGTTAATGTAATTTGGTTAGCTAACGTTAGCGTGAGTATATGGGAAGTTACTTTACCTCCTAAACGTCAATAAGGTATGTATCACAAAATGAAATGATACGGTTAACATAACCCTACCTGTATTAATTAGCACCTACCTTTAGAGAGGATTTTAGCAATGGACTGAGCCAGGGAAGGCTTCTCTGCCACCATCAAAACAGTCCTCATTTTAAATGAAGTGCTAACAGCTCCTCTAACTCCAGTAAGTGCACAAGCAGCAGTTGTATTAATAGTGTGGCGTTACTTTACTTGTTTTTCTGTTTTAACCCTGCTCAATAAGTGCGAACAACAGCCGCTCTAATATCAAGAACGCTGTCGCTTTCGGATATAATTAACGATTATGCTATGTAACAATGCATGAAAGCAGCCATGACAGTTTACAAATAATTCACTTCCGGGGTCACGTCGACGTCGCGACAGAATTTAGCTTTATTAACATCACAAAACAAGACACCAAACAGTAAGACTAACAAATTAGGTTCTAATCAGTGTTGTTGTATAGTTGCAAGTACGAACTTGATTTACTTACATTATAAGTATTTCTATTTTTTATTCCACTGCAATAATCTCACAGCTTCACTGTTATGTTATAGCTAACAGCTCATTCAGATCATGTTTTAATTTCACACAATGTCTCATTAGTAACAAATATTTATGTTTCTAATTGAATGCATTAATTTGCGGTTAGAAAATGCTCATTTTTTATAGTTTCTTTACAGTTTATAACATGCATGAAACAAGTTTAATACTGTGTTTTCTGCTTTAAGATGTTTTATTTCTTGGCAGTGTTGGTTACAGTAGCTTCCATGTATACATTTTTAAATCTTTCCACTTCCCTTTCCTCTGAAGGTGTGTATTCATTTTTTTCCAGCTTTTAAGCTTTTACTGCACATTTTTTTAGCCACTTTAACCTTAACCTTAACTTCATTTTCCTAAATAAATTAATTAGCTGTTAAATGTTAACCATAATACACAAAAATCTGAGAAAAATGTGTGCAGCATACAATACATTTATGTAAAACAATTAATGTCCAATACATTTGTCAGAAAACCTTTAAGTTTCCTTTCAGAATCAGCATTTTCAGAAGGATACTATGCCACAAAATACTCCCTGTGCGTACACAAAATGTAAATATCCTAACAAATCCATTCAGGATCATGTGGCTAAAACAAATGTAGCACATTAAAAGGCCTAGAAACAAAGCAAAATTTTTGATCATCAAATTTGAATTCACAAAAAAACAGGCATTACCTGCATTTTGACAATAAAATGGCATTACTTAATAACGAAGCCCATACTGTATTTATGCTGAGCACTGTGCTTGAAAAACAATTATTAGGTTTGGTTGGTTCTGTCTATTTACCCTAAATGCTTTAACTATTTCAGTTTTTATTGGATCCAAAACTGCATGCTGGACACGGTTGGCTCACAGATTGTTTCCGACATTGGCCACTAGATGGCAATAGAAGACGTTAAATGTACCCACTATGCCAACAGCAGAGTAGGAAGCTCCTTGACAGAGCACAGTTTTTGAAGCTTCAGTTTGGCTGTTGTATATTTTTGAAGTATTAGCAGCATTTTAACAATCAAAACCTAGGTTGCGAATCTGGCAGAGAAACTTGCATAATCGTGAGCAGTTGTGTGTTTGATCATTTACAGTCACTGAGATACCAGCTGCACGCAAGGACGTTCATTCATCCATCAATCCACCCATCTACTCCACACTGCTCTCTCTGGGCGTAGGCTAGGTCACTAAGGGCAAGAGGGCGAGAGCTTGAAAAGATGAACAAGCTGTGTGTGAGCCTGGAGGGGGTTTGGGGGGGGGGGGGGTTACTCTTTTGGGACGTAAACCCCCAGGCAGATGGTCTGAGGAGAGACGTGTGGCTGTGAGTGTGTGTGGCTTTGTCCGTCCCCTCCTCCACACTTCAAAGTGGGTAATCAATTAAAAGCATCCTGACCACCACCAACCCCCCACCTCACCAGCCCCTCCGTGCCGTCCATCAAGTCAGCAGATCCCTCTGAGCAGATGCAGGCCTATGGATATGACTCAGTGGGGATGTTTTGCATAACCTGGGGAGGGGGACTTGAGCTGTGCTTTAGAGGAGTTAGGTATAGAATGGCCTCAGGGGCTCAGCACACACAATATGAATATATTTACATGCCTCGGTTTGGTGAACAACTTTATTATGTTTGGTAAAACCTCCATATGTACATGCTGTGTGACACTGAACGGATCCTTGGCTCATCGACACCTTCATTCTGATCAGTTGTTTTCAGTCATAGGTTTGGCAGAAGTTCCTATTTCACCCTATGTCACTCCAGATGCTTTAAGTTACTAAATAACTCAAGTACTAGATTTAAACACAATTTTAAATATTTCTATTTTCCTTTTTTTCACTATCCAGCAGGAAATATTCTACTGTGACTCTAGCACATTTTTATAGCTCTTGTTAGCTATTATTGTCAGATGTAGAAACTTTATATAAACATATAAAAATTAAGTTTCACTGCTGTGTAGCTGTTTTTTTTGTCAGATACTTCAGGGTCATATGAAAATAAGAAACTGGATCCAGGCATTTGGGGATATTTATTCGAAGTTAAGGTAACTCTGAACCACTCTTGTTTCACTGATTGGACTCCAGGTTTGACTACAGCTGGTGTTGATATATCAGAAGTCTTCTTCTTTCACTTATTTTCTTCATTAAAAGTGTGCATGTTTAAAGTTCACTAAAGATATGAAAGATTAGGACTGGTAATTGGCTTAGAAATATTGTTGGTAATTGTTGATATTAAATTGTGTACTGCTATTAAGTTTTGCACCTTCTATATATTGCATACTTCTCTGTGAACATCTATTGACACTGGACATTGTGTGGTGTAACTTGTATCCATCATCCATTTCCGCTTTCTCAGCGTGTATGTATTTTTCACTGTGAATCATTGCATCTCTTTATTTTTAAAAACGTTTTCTTATGTCAGCAAACATTGATTAATGTATAAGGTGAATTGTATATACTCATCATTTCAAATACTTGGTATCTTCTCTAAATTAGCAGCTGTGACAACATACACAATGTTTATCTGATTGTGTATGTAAAAAATAAAAATACCTAATCATTTTATGTTAAAAATGTATTATTATTCTTTTCCTTTTACTAAACCAAACGTTTACAACTTATTCTCAGTTCTTACAAATGAATTAAAGGCTCATTAAATTACTGACTCACATTATTACAAAAGTAATAACACTGTAAGTGGATGAATCATGTGAATACCAAGGATACTGCATACATGTCATCCAATATGGATATTAATCGTGTAAAAACATAAAGGATCTCCGTATGAGCATCGATTACAGCAACAACATCAGCCATTATTTCCTCGTCCTCGTGTTCCCACACGTACAGCGCAGAAACCTCTGCAGCTGTCTCTCCGTGGTGATTACTGACTGACGAACCCTTGAGATGCACACATATTTGGGCACCTTGATGTCCCTGCTTCTGCTCTGGTTGTTGTTGGATCTTTCGTAACGCTCTTGTCGTCGACACTCGACGAAACCTGCTGCTTTGCAGACATCTCCACTGCTAACTGAAGGCGCTGCTCAGACTGAGTGTACATTAGTTTGCAGCGCTCCTCTTTCCCTATATCATGCGGCTCATGGCAGGCGGCGTTGCTATGGCAACACGCCCCCATTTTCCTCCACAATGCCAGATCCATCCGGAATGGAGCTCAGATAGCAAGATCAGATCTGGAGCTGCAGGAGGGAGGGCTTATTATGGTATGGATCCCATGCAGACAGAAGTGGGCGGGTTCACGGTGACGTGTGCAGACAGACACACAGGATCGAATGAATGTGCATCAGACAAATGATGCTGTGTGGAAATCTGAGGTTTCAACTGATGGGATGATAATGTCTCTTCATTGTTCCCCTTTCCAAGACGTCTGGGCTTAAATCCATTCAGAAAGAACTCTCCACAACTGCTGAGATCTGGGATCATTAAAAAGAAGTTGGAGCAGTCAGACAGGTTGTAAAGCAAACCCCGCAGGTAACTCTGATTAGGAAGTGAAAGCCAACTGTCTGTTATTATCACTATTACAAACTTTGTTATCCTGCTTGTACTTGGCTTACAAGCATCCTGTGGGTCACGTGGGAGTGTGAGGATAATTGTGAGGACCCAGTTGAAAGTAACACTCTGGTTAACTTATATCAGAAGAATAGAAATGTATAGGTGTAGAAGGTGGATGTGAATACACATTTTCTCTAATTTCACTGCAGGTCTGTCACTCGTTTCATCATTTAGTGTGAGGCTTCTCATCCGTCAACTCATCTCAGTCCACGTTGTAGAATTGGACATCATTTCAGCATAAAAACATTGCATGCAATTCAAGTGAACTATAGCAGCAAAATTAGCTTTAATCTTGTTTGGTACATTTAGAAGTCTCAACTTTTTAAATGAAGTTAAATGAAGTTAAAGTTAAGTCAAAGTTAAAAATAAAAACATGCATGTTAAACTATACTCACATAAATCTTAAATGTCAGGGACTTTGGACACTAACATTAATTGCAGCTAGCATGGTTAAAATGATAATATTTATTATGTAATAAAACTTTTCCATCATGACTGTGTTCATCAAATTACAAAAAAGATGTTGAAGATTTGAATACTCCAACACTACATGCTGGGAAAGCTGTTGATTAGTTCCTTAAAAAACAGATGTAATGAGATCATAATTTCAAGTTAAAACGTCTCAAAAATGTCAATATAATAAATGAAAGAAGCCAAAATGTTACGTGTGATATTTTACAGTTCAAGATGTAGACTTTAAACGTTACTTATTTTATATTGTGGCTGTAATAAATTTTATTCGTCATATACGTAGTGTACAACACGCAGTGAAATGTGTCCTTTTGCATTGAACCCATCCCAGGCTACAGGCTACACAGCTATAGGCCGCGCCGGGGGAATCGAACCTGCAGCCTTTTGCATCTCATCCTCATGCCTTACCCACTGAGCTACCAGGCTGCTGGTGGTAACTGTGATCAGTTGAACAGTGACAAGGAAACATTTGGAAATTAAACACCCGAATGAATGACAGCTCAGCAGCATCATCTCCAATATTCAGAAAGAGTTTCACAATTCCCTGCGCATTTAGCACATTCCTTATGTAAGTTCTGTAGCGTAGAGTAGTCTAAATATTGAATGTTTCATTCACGTCTCTCACAGTGTTACCCTCCAGCAGTCAAACTCCACATATCACCAGAGGGCTCAGGACTCCCCGCTGGGGCAGGCTCAGATACCATCCTGGGGAGGGCTCTTCCCAAATCTGCTCGATCATCTGTGATAAAAATCATTTGTAATATTTGCCAATATTTAATAGTGATGAATGTGAATAAAAAGTATTTTGATGTGGGAAAGCAGGAAGTAACCAAGTGAATTTTTGCTAGAAAATAGCAGGATTTGTCATTGTTGACCTTTTACCTAAGCGTTCCTTCTCTAATCACTACAGGTACGTCCACATAAAATGACCCACACCATGGGCAATAAATCAGCCAAAACGGCACTCCTAACAAATACATTTGACTGTATTCATGGTCGAATGGTGGTATGAAGTGATGGTAGGACCAAAACGTTGAGCTCAACCTTTTCAGCTCTGCCCCCTTTGCTGCTGTGCTCCAGTTCCTTTCTCACATTACCTTCTTCTTCTTCCTATCCTGGAATTCCAGGGTCGCCTGAACGGAGTTCTCCCACACCGTGACAGACAACCTCTGACCTTTTGGTCCAAGGGTAATCGTGGTATGCAGGTACTAGTGGCTTGACACTGGGATTCTCTACATGTCTGAGTTGTAAACTCCACTTGTAGAAGAAACCGAGCCTATGAAGACGCAAGAAGAACAAGAATGACACATAGACACATAGACAACATAGATTAATATGATTTAATTCTGCATGTTATAATTTGACAACATATTATTATTCATACTCATATTTCACATACCACACACAAAATAATTGAATCTGATCTGGTATAGAAGGTAAAATTAAACTGACAAATGTGAACATTATTGATCTTAACACATATTATTCAAATACTGAAATATATGTTTTTGCTTTCAACAAGAATACTTCTGTGTTTTATTAGGTAAAATACTAAATATTTCTACTAGAATGTCATATGCGATGATATAGAAAACAAATTGTAATTCTGCACAGGTAGTCCATTACAGTTGTTTTCTATTTGGCATAAGTTAAAAATGTTACTCTACTACATTTAGATGATAGCGGTAATTGCTACTCACTACTCACAAAAGAGTTTTGCATGTATAAAAAACATAATCACAATCCTGTTTCTTACGTGTGTATGAGTAAATTAACTCTCTAAAGCAAGATTAGTATTTTTTCCTTTTTAATTCTGACTCCCATGACTTAATCTCAGTACTGGCATTTGGAATAAACTGTGTAATGAGTAGACTGAAGAACCGGAAACCTTACTTATATGTGATGCCTTTAGGAAAGAAAGAAATGTTCTAATGGACTTCTGTACATCTATAGATAACAATGTTATTGGGATATCAATAGTATTGTCTACACTGTACTTAGGATCTATTTCTTTTCTTTCAAAATCCCCAAACATTTCAACAGTACTGCACAGTAAATATTACTGCAACATAAAAACTTACTTTAAACCAACAGTTTCTTGGTGATGGCAAAAACACAAACATGCTAAAAAAAATAGACCCCGAGGACACCGTCAAGTGTGCAAAATGAGAAACACAAATATGGGAATGTGCAGACATCACTGTGACATTTCAGAATTTTTTGGAATGGTTTGTTTCTTTTGTCCTTCTTTATTTATTAGTTTGATATAGAGTTTTCTCCAAACAATGATTTATATATGTATATGCATATATGCTTAATTTATTCCAGTTTCTCCAAATATGAATTAGCAGGCTGCATTTCTGTCATTATTTGAATGTCATTATTTCTTCCTGGTAGGCCTGTAATAAATTATGTTAGGCATATAGGCCTAATAAAATGATTGTTTCTATAAAACAATTATTCTTCCACTTCCACTGTACAAATAATACAACAGACAGTTTTATTACACAGTGTTAACCATTTAGATGATGAGATGATTACATAGAAAACCCAAAAAAGAATCAGACTTGTTGTGTTTCATGTCTTCACGCAGGTTAAAGACAGTAGGCCTAACATGTCATGCCTAACAGAAATCATCAGATTCATTTGAACAAGGTTTTTGGCGTTTGGAAATTCGTTCAGAATAATTCCCTCGGACATATTGACACGACAATCTCCTGCTGTGGAAGCAGTAAAGAAATTATTGTTGACCTTTTATAGTTTTATTCACGGCGTTAATCCTGTTAAGTCCATTAGTTTGGCCTGTCTCGGGCTAAATGAAGCTCTGGTTGATGTAAACTGGTTTGGTCAGCACCCAGCTCCTTCCAACATGTGTGGTCCAGCAGCTTCCCCCGGTTTAACCCTTTCACTGGCGGCTGGTGCCGCGGTACCCAAACCAGAGCCTGTTAGTGCGTTATTCGTTTCCGTTCGTTTTAGCAGCTCGTTAAACATGGCTGCACGGTTCGTATCAGACAGGGACACACCGTACCGTACACACACACACGTGTATACATCTGTGATGACACGCGGTGGGCATAGCTAAAGAATCTCCACGTTGGTGGAGCCTGTCACTCCGCCGAGAAATATAGTCCCTGAGCGGAAGCTCCACAGACAGACCATCTAAAGTCTCTGGAGCATTAAACATGGTTTGATGTGGATTAGGACTTTTATAGAATAATGTTGCATTCACGTAACACTAGATTAACAGGAATAACTAACGCATAACCAACAGTAGGTTATTTATGCTTTAGCACTTGTAGGTCTAAAACTAACTATGATCAAATGTGCAGATGTCTGCTACAAAACAGAAATGAATGACTGTGTTGGATATTTGAACAACACATTTTTTTATTTTATTTTATTCTAGTCAAAACGTTCACCTCTGTACAATGCTGTTTTCTGGAATGAAAGTACATTACTACATTAGCCCACCAAACCAGGAGGATTGGAAGGGTTTTTTCTTGTAGTCGTCGTATTTCATTAATCATCAAAACATGGAAACCGTTTTCAAAGTCACATTTTTACCAGATACCTGTGGGCTGGTGATGGAAATTGAGCTGATATGTACAACTGTCACCAAACTCCTGGAATTTCTATATTTTCGTATGTCAAGTGAATGCAGCATAGGGGGGCGCCAACATTAGGCCCCGCCTTCTGGAATGCTACAAGTCTGAGACCCGCCCCCCAAGGGAAGCGCCATTCAAACACACACGCACACACACACACACACACACACACACACACACAGAGAGAGAGGTGGAAGATATCCAATGAGAAACAGGAATTTAAATATCTGCCCTTTCAAAGTCTGCAAACCTACACACATCACAACATTTAAAATGTTGATCATTTCTGAATGTTTAGAATCTTAGAGAGGATATATAGTCCTAAAAAGTTTCTAAAAAAAAACTATCTACTAAACCACAAAACCACAACCGTGGTGTGTTCACTTGAAGAATTTAATAACAAAATGTTGGCAATAACTAACTGCAACGAATATTAAGTATTTGAATAGTCAATATTGTCATATAATAATGAATCCATTTCTAAAATGTGAATAGCTTCACATCACATGTTGTGTAATATTTCTAACACTTGAAATTGTTCATGCTTTTTCTGATCTTAAATGGTTATATATCAGTCACACTCTTTAATCAATATAATCTTCAGTGGTATTTTTACATGCTGTATGTCTTTAATGAAATTAAATCTTATAAAAACTATAAGTACATAATTTTATGTCAGATTCTGTGTTCTCTCAGTGATCTCTGTCAGCATGAAACATGGTGGACGACAACAACTGGACCTTAGTTGTTAGGTTAGGTTAGGTTTGAAGTGAAATAAAAATTCTAAAAGTCTCATATAGCGCACGTTTCTATTCTGTCATTAGCTGCTACAGAAACACCTTTTGAGTCAAACGTTGTCCCTGTTATCTGGAGACACTGATGCATGTATAATTTTAAGCAGAAATATATGACACATATTATTTAAACAAGAATTAGAGCTTGTCGTACAGTAACCACAAAGACTGATTTACAGTTTTCTCTATAGCCTATTAACCATTATCTTCATTCCTTTTCCCTGTTAAGGGTCAGAGGAGAGCTGGAGCCATGCAGCCGCAGTTGTCATTGAGTCTGTTGCATGGACTCATACACATACAAAAACAAACACACTCACATTTACACCTGCAGGTCATTTAGAGTCATTAACCTAACAGGTGCAGGCCTTTGGATGGTGAGAGAGATTTTGGTGATGGTAAAGATGGTGAAGAGGGCCTCTGCCTGCTGCTGTGAGTAGGTCTGTTCTACACCACGGTCTCTGAGGCTCCATATATATATCACCACTCCCTCTCACTTCTCACCTTTCCCTCTCTTTTGCTTCCTGCTTTGCATAAAATTCTCCCAAGTGCAAAGCACCCCCACCCCCACCCTGACATCTGGCTTCTCCGTGGCTGCTGACCCCTTTAGGTAACAGGTCAGATGGTGTAGGAGGGACAGGGGAGAGAGAGGACATGATTGCCAGTAGTTTCCTTTTCAGAGTCAGTGTAAGGCTTAAAGAGGAAAGAGGGGGAGAAAGAATCTGTGTGCTTGTTACTTGTTACATTTAATAATGAGAATCAACAGAGAGAAAATGATGCTGTTACTCTGCCACTTACTGTCCCTCTCAATTACACGTCTTTAATGTAACCTGCACAGAAAGGAGCAACCTGCATTTATATAAAGTCAAATGTGAATGCCAGCATTTTGGATTGAATCTAAATATGGAGCGGTTTCTTGATGCTAACAGCTAACCCGAGCTGTACATCCTCCACTTCTCCACCCAAGTCAAGTAAAAGAGAAAGACAAAAAAAGATACCTAAAGCACCAGACGAGAGCAAAATCTGTTTCCAGCTGCAGTGCGTATTTGTGTTGTAGCCTAACCACGTGTGGCACTCAGGACACATACCTTTAATTCACTGTATCAGAGTAACAAGAAACTGAGCAACAACATGATGTAGCCACCGAGTGTGACCCAGGCACCAATCACAATCCCTTCAAAAGATGTCTGGCAAACCAAAATCACAGGAAAACGTCATTTCTAGGAGACATACTTCATCTAAAGCCATGGAAAACGACAAACACGGTTAAATCTCTTGGTCCTTCTTACTGGTGCAGTGTATTCTATACTAAAGAATGATGCAATCTTGCAGATTGTACACATCTTTACAGTTTAATGCTGTATGCATGTGTTGGTAATGATAGTCTAATACAGTCTGCTGGGTGAACAGGCTACTATTGACTAGGTAGAGTAGTCATTCACCTATTTGTGAGGTTGGCGGTTTGATTGCTGCTCCTCTTGTCCATATGTTAAAGTAGCACGACACTGAAACCTAAGTTGCTTTCAAGGGTCCAATGTCTTGGCGTGGCAGTTCCACCGTCATCAGTGTGTGTGTGTGTGTGTGTCTGTGTGAATCTGCAGCAGCATTGTAAAATGCTTTGAGGACTAATGAGGTAGAAGTCCAGAACATTTACTTTTAATTGTGATTCTTAAAGTATAAAAACAAAAGAATACTATTTGTACATGAGGATATTAATATGTGAGTGAATTGAATGTGGTTTGAAACCAGTATATTAATACATTTGCTCATGAACAATTTTAGTCTGTTGTTAATGTTTTGACTGATTTTAGTCATATTTTACAATATTACCATTTTAATTAGAGCAACAATTTATAATGTCATCCTAAAAACAATTTAATTAACCAACACAATTTCTAAAACTATTTTTTCTTTTTATAAAAATGACTAAGGTATTTTTAGTGTTTTGTGTAGAGGTATGTATTTTCACACATTAAAAATTAAATCTCTTCAGATCCTTTACCGTTAAATATATTTCTACATACAATGGATGCAGTGTTTCATACTAAGATCAATGCACATCATGCTACAAAGTACTAATATCGAGTTTAATAGCAAAACCCTGCAATAAAGCACTTGTGAAATAACGTCTTAATAAGTGAGCAGTAGCAGTCAAGTAGCAAGTTACTGTCCTCTAACTTCCTCTGCAGGACTGTGAACTATTACAGCTTTAGCATCTTGCTTAAGACACTTCGGGAACAAGACGTTGTGTATAGCTGATCTAGGCCATCCTGTTGCACCTAGTCTCGGGTCTCATGCCTAGTTGTGACATACTGAAACAAATGCACTGTGAATTAATGAGCTCATTGTGGCCGTCCACATTTTTACTTTAGGTGTCTACAGAACGCCATCCGCTCCAATGTTCATGTTGTAAAATTGAAACATGACCTTGGTTGTTTTCCTGTGAGAGGCAGAGGTGTGTCCTGCTGCTGCCTGTGACTGATCACATGATCATCACCAGGGGCCAGGCGAAGACTACCGTATGCTATCCGACTGAATTCTTTCAAATGCAATCGGCTCAAAGAAACAATGTGACAGACTGGTGAATGACAGTCAGCATTGCTATGTGTTATTTCTTCTTCTTTTGAAATGAAGAAGACGCTTAGCATGCTCATTCTGAGAACTGTTTTTTGGAAATTTGGCACACATATAGTAGCTTTAGCTTAAATGCAGCAAATGGACTTTGATAACACAGGGCACCAGAACAAGGATGAAAGCATAAAAATGCCACAAGTAGCATAACACAGAATGTAAAATTCATTGCTTTATATCCTTACAGTGTACTGCACTTTTAATCCCTACTCTTAAACTAAAGTCTTCTTTAAGTGTAATTTTCCTTCCACTATCTGACACCCCTATAGTGTTACTATGGACCTATTCATTTCTCACTCTAACAACATTTTGTTACTTTGTGTATTTGTGTGCAATAACCTAACTATTTAAAAAATATATACACAAAAGTATGTCACCCATAGTTCATGCGCTGCCAGACCTTTTCTCCGTAGATAGACTTGCAGCAGCCTGTCTGGTCATATGGAGGGGTCACCACTGAGGTGAAACTAAAGCCAGCCTCTTTGTCTAAATATTTCAACTATTCTTTTGGAAACTCTCCAACCAGCTTAAGTGACAACTGTTTTTTTATGTAAAGATTATACTTTACATGGCCATTAAGTCTCTGCAAATGATTTGTTCTGAATGACTTTAAACAGAATCAGTGAGATCTGGCTCATGAACACAAAGCATGTCATTGTGCAGTTGAGTAAACAGTAAGCGGTTACAATGCTACTACCTATGTTAACTTCTGCTCTGTGCAATCTGTTGCACAATTTTCAGTAAAAAATTAACCTAATGCAGCCTGTGCTGGCAAACAAGCCTGGACCCTGTCCATGCAACACATGTACTCACCGCAAAGTGTAGTTCATTTCTATGTGTTTAGAAGTACAAACACAAACTTAAAGCTTGTATTTGCCTTATACTGTACTGTATCAGTATGTCTGATACAGGTGGAAATATTACAAATGTTCTTTTAAAGCCAAAGAAATGGGTATTATGGTGATAAATCAGATAAAGTACACAACCTCAGTATTCAAGTAAAAGTGCTTTGTCCAGAAACCCAACCAAGTAGGTACAACCTCCAAATGTTGCTTAGAGTGCTACAATAAAAAAAATAACATAAACATAAATAACATAAATAAATAACATTTATTTTACATTTGCTATTTATTTTTAACAAATTCTCAAAGGTGAAAATTGTGAGTAAAATGTGTTAGTTTGCAGCAGGAGCTGATTTTAAACCTTCATATAGTGATAATGACATGAGGTTTAAGCCAGAACCATCAGCATTGTATTAATAGCTAACTTTATAAAAATCTATAAAAATAAAAAGTCATTTTTAACTAATGATGTTAAAATAAATGTAACGGAGTCAACTTAAAAGTAGCATATAATGGAAATACTCAGGGCAGTAGTATCTTATGATTGTATTTGTCCACCATGAATGTCCTTAGTTACTGTCAACCTTGGATCCCCAAAACATTTACTTCCTGGAGACTACAGGCAACCAACCTTTTTGTTCAGTACTATGAATCTTAGTGGCTGTGGGGGCAGCAGGTCATCATCACAGGATGATTGAATATATAATTTTTAAACACATAGGACAAATGTCCATGAGATGAGACTAAAACTACAAACAGCTGTTCATGTTCATTGCAATTTAAAAACCAACTAATTCTCTCCACTGCTGAAATTGATGCTGCTTTTTATAGACTTATTTTTGTCATTTTTCGTACTAATATGACCAAACTCCTGTCTGTGATATTGATTTTACAAAGGCTGAACAACACTTCAATGAAGCAACTATTGATTAAGTGACATTTTAAAACCTGAAACACCCAATTTAAAGGTTGCACAGTTACATTCACTAAATCTGTTCTACATACAGCATTTATTAGTTTGAGGAACTTAGGGATCCTTACTGCCAAACTGACACTCACTTTGGTGAGCAGTCTGCACTGAAATGAAGACATTTCTAGATACAAGGATGGATTGGACAAATCAATCAGTACAAGCAATGCCAGTTAAAATGGTGTGTACCATCAACATATTTAATATTTTGTGTTTTGATTTATGTATAGAGCAGTATTTTATCGTTTCACAGTCAGAAGATAAGTAACAAGGAGCTGTAGAGAAACTAAAGTGGGCTCTCCACGACTATTCTGGCACGGAGATCTTTAAAGGAACCAGCATGTCAACCTGACCAGTCAGCCGTCACGACTAAATATGGGCATAGCGCTTCCTGCGGGCGCGGGGCCGATGCTATACATGAGCAGAGGCGAACGTGAACGCGCATTCCTCTCATAGCATCTAAAGCACGTCATGGCGGACAGGTTTCTTCACAGAACTTGAGGGCATAGTAAAGATAGTAAAGAGGACGGCTATAGGAGAGTTTGCTTCCTTAACTAGCTCGATTCCTTTAAAGTTTTTACAGCCTGTGTAAGTTGGTGGTTATGCTTGAAATGTACTCAACTGAGATGGGGTTGGGTGGAGCAGGGGCCTTTCTCTCCTCGTGTCGTGTCCCGCAGGCTTTGTTGACATATGCGTAAAGACCCATTGTTTTACCTGCTCCTTAGTGTGCTCTATTAAAATGGACACAGACAACCTCGCCCCTGCCAGAGGCTGAGGGCTTCAATTCAAAGGAAGCTATATTTTAGATGTAGTTGAACGTGGTATCTGTCCATTAATTGATGGACAAACGTCTATATTTTGTACATGAAGATTTCGTACTCTTCTTAAAGACACCTAACGCGAGGCTTGACACCGTCGGTCCCCGCACTGCAGCGGAGAGGAAGAGACGGGTGGCTGGTGTGTGTGGTGGTGGAGGTGGGTCTTTTCCGCTGGACAATGCAATGATTTCAGCTCCATTGGTCAGGAATGCCAGATTTCACAGGCCGCTGCCCTCCGCCGAGCGTCGACCACAGCACCTAAGTGAGCCCCCTCGCCTTTAACCTTTTCCCACCCCGGCCCGGCCCGGCCCCATGTTACTGACCATCTCCTCTTTCAGTACAACTTTCTCTGCTGTGTCCACAACACCCACCAGAATTGTTGAATACGTGGTAGAGTCGCTGTGTCTTCTTCTTGCCCATAATCATTTCTCTTTGGCCATTAATGTAGCTTAACTGAAATGTAACGTGACCTATTTGAATGAACAGAAACGACTATGTGTTTGAGCCACAATGGAGCAGCGGGAGATTGTATCCACACGTAGCACAGGGCTTTTATCTCGGGGTGGTCTCCAGTGTGGAGGTGCCATTTTCGGTTTTACTCGGAGGACTCCTGTAGTTGATTAACTGTTGTTGACTGTTGCTTTTTTTCGTTCCTTTGAAGCACAATAACACAATGTAGTACCTCAAAGGCGGGTAATGATAAATTTGTGAATGGAAGAGAGAATTTGTGTTCATTGTTAAAATTAAACTATACAATGACGTCCCCCTGTTATGTGACCAATCACGAAAGTGATGAGATAAATTTTAAACCAATGAGCGCAGAGACAAGTGGCGAAACGGACCAATGAAAGGCTGGCATGCAAATAAGGAATTTGTCTCGGCAAGAGCTGAATGTCAACTAGTCAAAGATGGAGTCCGGAGCTGGGAGGCCGTGAGGTTGCTAATGGACGAAATGCCGTTTTTTTAACCGAGGAGCCTGTACACCTCCTTACCCGTAACCAGAGGCTTAAAGGGACGCGCGTGTAGGAGATACGCGGAAATGGACAAGACGTTTCCACGCTAAAGTGGCCAACTTGGCTCCGGTGTTCTTCTTCTCTGTGCTGAACTGTGGGGACCGGCCTGCCTCCGCCAGGTACCGTTCACCAGAACCTCTGCCTCTGCGCGAGGGGCTCGCTGCTGCTGCTGCTGCTGCTGCTGCTGCTGCGGCTGCTGCTGCGGGGCGGAGATGGCGTGGAGCTCGCAGACAGACGTGAGTGTCGTTGGGTCTGATTGGCCGCGGAGATGTTCCGCGAGCTGCCGTAGCTTAAAACTGTAAAAGCAGCTATTGTGTGTGTGTTTGTGTGTGTGTGTGTGTGTGTGTGTGAGTGTGTGAGTGTGTGACAGAGAGAGAGAGAGAGACAGAAAGAGATTGGGGGGCAGTGGGAGCGCGCGTACACGGGAGTGCATGCGTGATAACGGGAGTGATTGACAGGCGGGCGCCCATGCTAATGATCCTTCCTGGCTGCAGATATCAAAACGTAGTAGGCTCCAACATATGAGGTAATTCACATATTTCAAAGTGGGGTCCAGAGACACCGCCACAGTCCGCCAGGGCTGCCAATGGGCCCCAGCTAAACGACAAACGGAGCCATTAACTAAACCACAATATATTACAGTTGTTGAAAGCCTATTAGGCTAGTTAAGGTTTTTTCTTTGAAGTAGTCCACTTCTACGTCTAATTTACAATCAATAACGTGCAGTCGTTCGTGTATGAGGTTATTGAGCAGTGGATTTGTTTTGCACAAGTAGGTTATAGAAGATACATGTGAGGTCGTTAAATCACTGCGACCTGTGGTGATCAGACACCAGGCTTAACGTGTGACCTGAAATATGAGGTTTAAACGTGAAAAAGGCCTCTGTTAAAATGTTTCACATGGTCAGACAGCAGCATGGCACCCCCCGTAAACCCACATGTCCTTATGTTTGTGAGAGATGGCGGTGGAAGTTTGTTGTTGCAGTGTGTGTGTGTGTGTGTGTGTGTGTGTGTGTGTGTGTGTGTGAGGCTGCGGCGTCTGCTTCAAAGTGAAACCCTGATATTTCCCACCGTGCTTTTAAGAGCAACAAATGTGTGAAGCAAAGGAAGCGTTTTCCTGGATGAAGCAGATGTGTACCCATGTGGATGAACATCTGCCGAGCTGAACTCCGTCTTGGACGCAGCAAAGGGGGAGCACTAAGCTGTCCTCGCTAGCTGGGTGGTGGTGATTTAAATGTGTTGGCGGGTTGTTTGTTTTCACGTCTGTGCGCATGTGTGGCAGTGGAAACTCTGCTCTTTGCTTAATTGTAAAGTTTTCTCAACGTTGGAAATGACGAAGCCCCATGACCCCCCCAGCACCCCCACCCCACCACCAGTCGCCTGCTTCCTAGAAGAGACGGGTTTCAAATTGCCACTTTGGCTAAATGGACAGGAATAGGAGGTATTAAATGGAGGTTTCTGGTGTATCGCGGAATGTGCTCTTTGCCCTATATATGTTTTCTCCACCCTCGTTTCCTCCTGGTGAGGAGGCCTCCGCCCCCACCCTCCACCCCTCACATACTACATATACACAGCCTACTACTGACCTGAACTAATGAAAGAAAGACGGCAGATCTACACAGAGGAGTCACCTTTATTTCAAGTAATTAAACTGTTAATGTCACCACCATCACCAGTTCATTCCAAACTGCTCTGTCTGCGCGTTTTACGACGTACAGGACGCAGCGCATTGTGAAGCTGATTAAGCCTGTTGGGCTGTTTCACGGCTGCTGCTCCGCTTCCGACATGTTAATAGCCGTGTGGCGGTGGCTCCCATACAGGCCTATAGGCCCCGCGCTGCCTGCGCAGCGCCGCCAGGCTGGAGCTGGAGCTGGAGCTGGAGCTGGAGCTGGAGCTGGAGCTGGAGCTGGAGCTGGAGCTGGAGCTGGAGCTGG
>JAUMTR010000027.1:1610209-1665382 GCA_032270685.1 Microctenopoma stevenorrisi | reverse complement strand
GGAGCTGGAGCTGGAGCTGGAGCTGGAGCTGGAGCTGGAGCTGGAGCTGGAGCTGGAGCTGGAGCTGGAGCTGGCGGCGCTCACGCTGGGCTCTGAATAGAAAGTGAACGGATTTGAGGCGAGAGCCGTGTTGTCCAAGGCCCTTTTTCTGTTGTACTACTGTGAAATCAGATGAGCAGTGCAATATTAAAAGGGCATTGGCGGACAGCCCCCCCCCCCCCAACACGCACACACACAAACACAGTCCAACCCCCCCACTCTCCTACTTACAAATGTTATTCGGAACCGTGAGAACCGGGCTGGACCGGGCTGTGCGCTGGCCTCCGTGTGCACAGCCCGCAGCTTTAATTAATTCAGCGCCGCAGTTTCTCGTTGTAGCGCGAGCGTAGCGCGGCCAATGGCTGAGGTGTAGCTGCCGTAAAGTGTGTGTGTGTGTGTGTGTGTGTGTGTGTCCAAGTGTGCAGAGGTCAGCTGCTTTGACGATGTTGCACTACTGTACCATCAGCTAAAGTAGTGCAATAGTATTGTCATAGCATTCGGCCTTCGCCCTACGCTCCAGCTGCAGTACAGCGGTGAGGACGGGTGCAGCTCAATGGTGGAAAAAACAACAGTGTACAGCGTCGAAGCCACGGAGGATCCTCTGTAGGTGATTGCTGGGAGGCAGGCCGCCCTTCCTCACTCCCACCTCCCGATTCTCACACGTATCCAGCAACAGTCATATGACACAGGCCATACATTTAGAGGAAGAGTGTCGCCATGTTTTAACCGCAGCCAGCCTGCGAACCAATCGCACCGTCGCTCGCAGGAAAACATGGGTAAAACCTTGTAATCCAAGTCTATCAAAGGCCCTGTAATGAGTAGAATGCATTGCTACGGGCATTATTTAGTCCAAACGTTCACAGACACACTAAGAATTTAGAGATAATTAACAAAAGAACAGATCTTTGGAAAATTGTTCCAAATCTGTGGTTGATTTTATTTAGCTCTCTATAAAAAGATGAATGGGATAAAGTCAAGTACATGAGTGACTTTCCATTTATTAGAAATAGACCTCACATGTACTAGTCATTCTGATGATGTTCTCAAAAAGATTCAGCTTCTTCATTCTAAGGGTTTACACAGACCAAACAAGTCTCTAATGTATACATTTATTACATAATACTCAATACAAAATGTGTCCTTTATTTTGGATCCACCCCCATGTCCGCTGTTTGAGAAGCAGTGGCTATAAGCCTGGAGTTCCTTATGACAGGAAGAGTCTGTGGCTTTTCTGTTCCTCCATGCTCCATTAATAGGCTGCATTTTACCCTGGGATATATAGGCCTCCTGGACCACGCCTTCTTTAAAAGAAAAGGGGAAAAAAAAGAACATTTTGTTCACAGAACTTCAGAGCCTGTCTCGGTTTGCATTGCACACCACGTGTCAGATTAAGTAACAGGCATTGAGGTCAACTTTCCCAACTTTTTTCACACATTTTGTTAGACAGTGTAATGTGTTGCTACATGCTGGCCCACAGTGTGAAATCATATATAGTAAATACTGGATCCTTCTGGGTTTTACCGTAGTCCAGTTGCACAGATCTAGAATCACAAGTGCTTTTTAGTGTACAAATATAAACAACATACTGTAAATGTGTGCAGTGGAGGCCAGTCAGGCTCATTTAAAATACATGGAAATAGTTTGTATTTTAAAGAATTGTGAAAGGTGTAAAAGTAGTGTTGTGCAAAAATAATTTAGTAATGTAAAAAATATTTCTCAGAACATACAAACCTTTAAAAATATAAAATAGCTTTTAAAGAATGTCATGTTTTATGTGTTTTTAATGTTAGTAAAATGTCAAATAAAAACATGTATTTAAAATGTCAGTTCTGGAAAACGGCTCCATCAAAACAGTGGGAAACCCCTCTGGTTTATTGCAAGAAATGTTTAAATCAAGAACACGTGTTATTTTCTCCAATTAAAAAAAGGGCAACTGTGCAGTATGTCACTTCCCTGTAAAGGAACGTGTGAGCCTACAGGTTTAATGCTGCAGTCGTTTTGTTGTGGCTGTGCAGTGTGTGCGCGCAGCACAGGGCTGGTTTCTCTCTCTCTCTCCTCTTTCAGTCAGTCAGCTTTTGAAAGCATAATTTGAGTGTGCAGGCTTGAAGAAGTCACGGTGTGGGTGGGAAAAATGGGGTAAGTTTCCTATTTGGGGCAGGTCGTAGGGTGGGGGGAGATGGGGCTTCTTGTGAGGAATGCGGAGGGCAGGGCTGCTCTGAGGGGCTGTGTGTGTGTGAGCATTGGAGCCTGTAGCGTCATATTTAGCCACCGTTTTGCAAGTGACTGTGGAATTTAGTGCTTGTCGTGTGTCTTTAGTGTTGCAGTGAGGGATGGAGTGGAGGATACAACCACAAGAAAGTGATGCCAATGTGTTTAGCTGCACATGTGTAGCTGGAATCTCCCAATGTGAATATAATAATTTACAGTGATTTAGTTTTAATTGTAGTGGAGGCTTATCTGATGGATTGTGTTTGATCATATTAATAAAAATGGGAAAATGGTGATGAATCCATAAATTAGGACAGACTGTATTAAATATCAACACAAAACTAGTTCAATCTGAATGTAAATTTAGTCTTTCTAGTGCAGGCGTCATCTCCAAAAAACAACCATAGGCTCCATCAGGTAAAGACGGCCTGTTATTAGATGACGCTAATAAACGTATGTAGCTGAGGTGAGGGTTTGAAGAGGCAGCGTGTAGAAGCATGTCTTTGTGCTGGCAGGCAAATACCAAAGCTGATGAAGTGAAGCTGATGATGGGGATGGTGCACGGAGAAAGGAGTAATACCGCAGCTGCCATTTACATGCGACCAGCTGTAGCAGCCTCCCCCGTCCTGAGCAATATGTAGATCCAGGTGAGCCACATTAAAACCGTGGACCTAAATAAAACACTAAGAACTTCTTTCACAGTCGCAGTGTTCTGATTTACTGATGAACCTAATAAGAAGCTGGACACAAGCTCCTGTGTTTACTTTGCTTCCTTCTCCGCACATAATGCATCTGACTCCACTCTCAGCAGCTGCAAACATACATTGCACTTACCACGATGAACAAGTGAAGAGAAACGGCAATGTGCTCGTATGTGTGTTTATTAATAAGGAATTCCAGGTGGAAGCTGCATTAGTGCTGGAACAATTAGGAGATCACTTAATTAGCTGATCAAAATAAAATGCATGTATTCTCACAATCAGCTGATAACAGAAGCAGTGTTCAACTGGAAATGTGTTAAAGGGCTTTAGCTTCTGGAATTTGGATATTCAGTGGTTAGATTCTCTTTGGGTTTCAGATTGATAAAATCAGTAATGAAAATAATCTGTTAATGTTTGTGTGTGGGGGAGATAATAATCCCAAATGGAAACGGGGGTAAAACGTCTTGCAGGCATTATCCTTAGGCTTCTGAAGAGCCAACAGTTATTGTAAAGTAAAAGAATCACTTGGCTCATCTATGGAAAACAACAGTAACAAATCAAATATATGTGTCTTGAGGAGTAAATGAGGACTTAGATAAATATTTCTGTTAATTCTCAGAGTAGGTAGATATTTCTCCATTATTATGAACATTTTACCTGTTAATTACTAAAACAGCTTAAGAGACAAAAAAGGAATGTTTAACAAGAATTGTTTGACCTCAGGAAATTTAAACTTCTATGCATAAAAAAAACAAGAACATAGGTGTTAGATAAAAATATAAACCCACTGGAAAAAACCTTAGAACTTTTAATTTTTCTAGAGAACATGTAAATGTGGGATATTTAATATTGTATTAAGCTGTGATCAGGGCCCGTAGTCAGAGTCAGCTTGTAAATGGCCAATAAGAAACACTGATTTACTGAACATCTTTTATATAAAAAATTAACTTAAATATAGAAAATATAAATGTTTTCTCAGCTCATGTTATTCTGCAAATTGTGTTATGTGAATATATGAATCTATGAAGCTAAATTGAGCAGAACGTGCAGATAATAGACATGTGTGAAATGTAAAAACAAACTAAATCTATTTCAATTCATTGTTAATATCTTCAAAACAAAGGAAAACTATTGTAATGTTGTTTTAAATGGGATACAAATTGTACAATCGCTCCAAAGTGGTGTCATTAGGTTGTGAACTGCTAATGGAGTTAAGTCAAAATTCAAAACATAGGTTGTCAGTAGCTGACTGAAGCAGACTACACACACGAGTATTCTGTCAAAATAAAACTGTGCCTGTATATCTAGGCCCAGATATGACAACTCTTAAAAGCTCATCACTGTTTCCTAAACGCCAAGGTGACGCCTTCAAGTCCAGCTGATGCCTGAAAATGTTCAATTTCTAAATCGCACCAGGCAAATGCAAATCTAAACACTGAAAGGTAAATGCACTTATGTGATGATGGCATGTAAACACACGACACGGTTGTTTTAACAGTGGTTAACGGGACCCCAGAAAATCAGCCTGTTGAGTAGGATGACTGGAAAGTTCACTTCCTTCATGTTTCAGTCCTCTCCCTGTGTTTGTAGCTTGTTTACCTCCTCCCTCTCCTGTCTCGTCCACGTCACCTTGTAGACAAGACCCTATCAATATTGCCTCTGCTTTCACTAGTGTTAACAGAGTAGTGCAATATTGCTTATAGGGTCTTGACTCTGAGGGATGGTCTTCCTCTTCTGGAGTGTTATTCAGCTGATGTCACACGGGCGTCCGTGTGCCCAGCTGGTGCATCCACTCGGTCTGTAATGCTTCATGACTTAGCGGAAATACACTGACAGTTGTCAAACTGATCCAGCCCCTGATTGTTGTTGTTGATGTTAAAAAATCTTTGTTTAACTTCATTTTCAGATAATGTCACTGTTGTTCAAATGAATCTAAAGTCACCTGGTGAATGTGCTGTAATAATTATAACAAAACTGCTACTGTTATGTTTCCTTAAATACAGCGAAAATATCATAAGGTTTGGTTGAACAAAATTATAACCACCACCAGAAAACAGTCTACGGGTCATTGAAGGAATTAAAGTTACATGTTTGGTGCGCGCCAGGTCAAATTTCATTAGCAGTCTCAGTCCTATACACTCACACTTTTGTCTGATAACAAATGTTCACACTAAGACTATGGAGTAACAGGGACATCGTTTTTTTTTTTGTTATGGCATTTTTCAACATCTGTAACACAAGTAAAATTGCATTCACTTGTTGTTGACCAAAGACTGTTTATGTTGCAGGCATCTTTTCAACTGACCCCTAACACTGCTGTGAAAGTATTTCCCCCGTCCTGATTTTTATCATTTGTTTATTTATATAAACAAATTTTACTATTACACAAACATAATCTGAATTCAAATCAAGATGCAGTTTTTAAATGAAAATGGAATTTATTAAGTGAAAACCTGCCTGATCCTATATGACAAAGTAATTTTTATCACAGCTGCTTGTGCCACCCTGTTACATTTCCACCTGGGCACATGGCTTCAGTACAGAGCTTACATGCCTTTTTATAGCTATTGAATAAAAAAAATGCATTGTGTTAGTTACACCCAAACATGCATATACACTAGATATCGGTTCACGCTGCACCCTTACATGCATATGTTAAGTTAGGTATAAAATGCAGTTGAACTTATACCTTCATAAGCAACATGGGTCAGATTATAACTTGTTAACTTATTCTTAGTTACACAATATTATATGTCTCAAAAGATTAGGTACAGCATTTATAAATGCAAATGTTAAAGATATCACATATTTCCCTTCTGTTTATACTGATTATTTAACTGAGTAGATAGCTGACGTCATCTTGGTTGCAACAACTGCATTAAAGCATTTGTGATAACAAAGTTTTTCACGTTGCTGTGGAGGAATTTTGCTCCACCATAGCAAGTTTCTTTTAAGCCTTTCAGAGGTAGACTTGATGGCTCCATCAATCACAGCAAGTCTTCCAGGTCCTGAAGCAGCAAAGCAGCCCCAGACCATCACACTGCCACCACCCGGTTTGACTGTTTTTATGATGATCTTTAATGCTCTTAGATTTATTCTACGTGTAACACGTTGTTTACACAGATGAAATTGAACCCAGCATTCCAAAAAATGTGAATAATCACAGTTCATTTAAATCTATTTACTTCCTTAATAAGTCAAATTTAAAAACTGCATTCTGTATTTACTCACGGTATCTTTGTGTAATGTTACATTTTGTGTGATCTGAAATATTTAAGTGTGTCAAATATGAAAAATATCAAGAAGGGACAAATACAGCATTTTAAATACTAGAACACCTAAAAAGAAAAGAAATAACTTTACTTATTTCAGACGCTTTGAACTGTGCATTGTTTGATTTGATTTTCTTCTCCTGATTCTAAGGGCTACATAACTCATTGTTATTATAGGAAAATTAAATGTTTAACTGCCACATAAAAGCTTATTCTGCTTATTTTCTGTCTCTGACTGAAGCAGAAATAGTCCTCAACACAAACAGGACTTTTTGCCCTTGGGGACAAAAGCAACTATGCAGGATGCTCTCTGCTTGACACTCTTTCCCTGTTGCACTACTGTGGGAGCTGAAGCAAGCAGTGCAATAATGAAAGGGCATTGGTCAGCTGGGCCTTACCTCCTGCTCCACACCCTTCAACTTCCACCGCCTCACAACAAATCTCCACAATCCATCAGTGACTCACACTCCACTGCCTTTTAGCCTTTACCTTGTCATCAAGGTGATTACTTCAATAAAGGTAATACTAAATGAAGAAGTGGTGTTTGTCCTTTTTACTAAGCCTGGCTGTGATGATGATGATTAGGGATGAAGAAGTGGTCACAAATACACAATGGCTGATTTGGATTCCTCTGATTATCCTACTGCAATGATAAAAAGAAAGTGAAGCTCTTTTGATCTCTAAATAGTTTCACAGCAGCAGAACAACAGAAATCAATGGACAATTTAACTTGAGTCAATATTTAAATAAACATTGGATTAAAACAAAAATACAATATGAATAATCTGTATTTCTACAATTAGAGGTCCTGTTTTCATAGATTTACACATCTAGAGAATAAACTAGTTCCAGTGAAAGCAGGACTGGTGACGGTTGTTCACTTGTCTTGTCAATAGTGTGTGTGTGTATGTATATTGTAATATTCTGAAACGGACCAGTTTTAACAATTTCATAATACTACCAAGGAGTTGCTGCTGTTGATGAATTTAGTGCAGATTTTTTAAACCAAATTTCAATGGTGAAAATTTGAGAAAAAGCAAAGGCAAATACTTGGAATCAGTTAAAAGTCGAGATGAAAACAGTAGCTGGTAGATTCATGATGCGTAATCATTAGCTGATTATTAGCTGTTTAATAAATGCTTTTGTAAAAATAACAGAAAATGGAAATAGTCATAGATCTGTACACAGATTTTTACTAGTTTAAGCTGAACATGAGGAGCAAATGTACTGTTAAAAATGTGTTGAATTGACGAGGAGGAACCAGTAGCAGCATACAGCTACTGACAATATAGCTGCAAATAAAAAGTTTATTATGGATTTAAAGCATCTGTCAGAGGAAATAACAGAGCGAGCATCAGATACAGTTTGTAACGTCAGTCCTTTGTTGGTTGCAGACGGTTTCAGATTGGTCTCCCACATGTTGACCAACAATAAACACGTTTTAAGAAATGAAATGGTCCCTTTTTTCATCACACTGCACCAAAGGTATTTTACTGCATAGACGTGTGTCTCAAGAACATGGATCATGGAAAAAGCTAATTCAATGCAGCTCATGAACACATCCTGAATCTGTGATCTGTATGAGAGACATCAGCTTCATACTGATGCTGAATTAGGATGTTACATTTAATTTTCATCGCTTCTGATGTGCTTCTGTGTTTTCTGGGTTGTTGTTTTTTCATTCATCCCCCCGGCTGCACCGTCTGAAGCAGTGCAGCAGCACCAGTTCTGCAGCATCTCCTCAGCGCAGCTGCAGGTTCTTTTTAGTCCCGGTGAAGCAGCGAGACACCGTCTGCAGAGACACCAGAGAATAGGCAAGGTAGCACGAGCATGCAGCTCACTTCCTCCTTGGCAGGTGGGTGGTCACATTTGCATTTCCGCTGCTCTTGCCTGCTGCGACTCAGGAGAGGGAGAGCCTGGGAACCTCCCTCTGCACCCCCATCCATCCATCTATCCCCCCACTGGACTCCACCTCCCGCCCTGCTGCTGCTGCAGCCTGGTTAAAGGTCAGCAGCATCATTCACCAACATGTTCAGAGCAAGTTCCCCTGCTTACACAGGACACCAAATCTTCCTCACTTTAAGTACTATTTCATGATCTATGAATATGAATATATGAATTTAGACCTTCACATTATTGTTACATTTAACAGATAGCTTAAATGATGAGATTTATCCTTGCAATGAAATTGTACCAGTTTCAGTGATTTTCTGACTTCTGATCTGCTTATTGATGATTATTAACGCCATAGTATTTAAAGGGATAACAAAGCGCGATATTAAACTTTGCGCAATATTATTCTACTGATAGACAGAATTTAGATGAGTAAACTGCTGCTATAGAGTTGATGGGACGTCGCTTTTAAAAAGATAAAGAATTTGTAGTATTTTTCCTACAGGTAGCTACAATAACCCTACATTTCAATGTGTGACAGTAGACACGCACAAACATGAAGACATAAAAGCACAGAGAGCAGCAGGTCTACACCTCCTGTAAGGAGGAATTTATGTGTAGGCTGTAGCCAACATCCCAGCAGTCAGCCCCTCACCGTGAAAATGCTCTTTCTTCTTTGCCTGCCATTCAAAAATCCACTGAAGTCACCTGCGAGAAGCAGCCGGAGAGGATGGAGAACAGGCAGCACGCTGAAGAAGAACACGATGCTGATGACGCTCACAAGCGACCTCCCTGGTCTTTTATGGCGCTCTGGCGCCACCTGCTGGACGTGGCAGTGAGCAGCGGCAGACAGCGCAAAGACGTGTATATATATATAATATATTCTTAGGTACACGTGTACAATCAGTAACTGATGTCACACTTGTTACACTTCTATAGTTTTCATTCATATTTTAGTTTGTGAAAGTAACGTGTGTGTATGTGAGAAGTTGGATGTCACACTTGTCCCCAGGCGGGGGTCAAATATAACACCCTACAAACAATACAATTTAATACAGATTATGATATTTTTAAAATGCTCCAATAGTAAAATTACTGATGAAAAATATAACAAAACATTTCATATAATCAAAGATTTTTACACAAGTAAAACTAAAAGTGGCATGTGCCAAGTTGACACCAACTTACTCCTGATTGGTTGAAATTTAAGTTAAGTTACGTTTGGGATGCTAGTATCTTTTTAAAAAAATGATAAGTTATTAATACTCTAGACAAGCTGCTGCAGTTTAGGCGCTACAGGTTGAGGGTTTTGTGTCTTGAACAACTTGTACAGAACAACACTGTATTGTAAAATAGTGTGCTGATGCTTGTCATCAGCTACAGGTCTTCCAGCTAAAGACATGCAGAACCTGCCCTAGCACAGACAATCCTGCTCAGCAGCAACAATGCTGCAGTAAAACAAGCAGTAAAAGAGTGGAGGAAAGTCAGCTAAAGCTAAGCAGCCCACAGTACTAGTACAGTACATCTGCGTTTAATAGGTGTAGTTTTGCCTCTCACTGCAGGTCCTAAGAGAGCACACACATACACACACTGGCTTCAAAAAGTTCTAAAGTCAAATCTCCTTCACTTTGCACATTTTATTGCATTGTAGACTTAAAAAGCATAAAACTGCACATCAAACTATACTCACCAACCCGCAGTGACCCAAAGAACATGTGTCTAGAAACTGCTGTAGGTGCATATACACATACTGGTTTTATTTGACACGTGGCCATTAAACATATCCTCTGACACTCTTCTTCACATGTGTTTTTCTGAACAAATTGAAATAAATGACATTGGACTTTAGGGGTTCTGGGTAGTTGTCATGCGTGACCTGTTTGTTGTCCCTTTTTCTTCCTAATTCTATAAAGCTGGAACAAAAATGAATATACTGACCACGTGGCTACACTAGATACAGTACGGACAGGAAAGATTCTCCTCTACAACATTGTGGTGTTGCTCATGTACAGCTGTGAGTCAGTCAAATATTTTACATCATTGATCATTTGGTTCAAACGAGCTACAAAACCACCAGCAGCAGCGGGCATCCTCAGCACACACACATCCATCTGCGTCTCCTGATGATGATGTCAGAGCTCGTCGTGGCGCTGTGGCTCCTGGCTGGGCTGGATGAAGACACCCTCCATGGTGCGCCACCACGTGTGCTGGCTGGGGGAGCTCATGCCGTGCACCTCGCGCTGGCCGCGGATGGGGTGGCCATACTGCTCGCCTGTGATGCTTAGGAATACGTCGGTTCCAGCATGTTTGAAGCGCACGGCCTCATCGCGCCCCCAGTGGACACCGTCACACTGCACCGTCCAGACGTCCAGGTCGTCACCCTCGCCGTTCTCTCCAAAGGCGCTGACCTCCTGCAGATGGTGCACATGGGCTTGAGAAAAGGCCTCCTCTGCTGTTAAAACACCTACTGTGTGTGACACTGTACGTGTCTCTGACTGACCTGGTTGTTGGACAGGGGCGAGCTGAAGTGGTGTGAGTGGAGGTTTCGGCCAGTCTTCATGTGCATGATGCGAATGCCCTGCCCACACTTGATGGCTGTCCCGCGCTGACACGGACGGTTGGGTTTTCCACGAATCTGCCAATAACTGTTGGCATCGTCTGCGCTCTCCACTCCAGTTACAGACTGCTGTCCACTACCTGGCACACAGAACACAAAAACCACAGGTGACAGGGAGCCCTGAGAATCTTCACTGGCAAAGACTTACTGCAAAGAATTATTCACTTCATGTGATTGACTTTCTTTATGTTCGTCTTAAAGGGGCTGTAACTCCCACACAGTTCTTTCTAACATTTTAGTGTTTAAATCTGCAGTAATAGATCATATGCAAGTAACATTCTAATATTAATTTCACATGAATGAAATAATAGGTCACCGGCAGTTATTCAAGCTAAATAGTTGTTTGTTGTGCTTGTATGTTGTTGTAACTGTGCTGTTGGAGTCGTTTCTTCGTTTGTTGTGCCTTGTTGTTCTTGTATGAGTTATTATTATTATTCTTAACAAACTGAAGAGATTTTAGCTCTCACCTTTTAGAACAATGTGAATTAGTGTCGTCCCTGAATTAGAGTATGAACATAAGGATCCATTTTTTTTCAGTTTCACTTAAATCTAAATATTGTTAGTAACAAGTTAATATACATGGTGTGAGGGTGAGCGGTTCGACTCTCAGTCCTGAAAAGCTACATATCCTTAGTGTCATCCAAGACACAGAGACAGTGAGACACCTAAACACTGTAGTAGCACTGACACAGGTCTTTCAGCTGTCCAAACAATAATCAATAAAGCATTCATTATTATTATTATATACATTTACTCTAAATACGGCTGCATTTGTGTTAGCATCACCACAGGTTAATAAAGAAAAGCATTTATTATGTTATGTTTAATGATAAATAAGGGGGAAAAGGTTAGAACTTATGGAGTTTTCCTGCACTGCAGATGACTCACCAGAGGAGAGTGATACAGTTAACAGTTTAACTTGTCTAACTTAATATTTATTATGTAATGTATTAGACTAATGTAATGTGTGTATGGCAGTTTTATAGCTTACGATCTTTGTGCTAGTGTGTTATGCCTTGTTTTATAGTTTTAATACTTCCAATTGGTAATCAGAGCTGACCGTTGTCTTATTTCTGGCCTTAGTACCAGCACAACCTAACCCTGAAGGCTGTGCAGAAACGAGAAGCCACCTTTTAAACAAAAACACAGCATCAGTCTCTGTTCAGGTCTGCAGTCAGAGTCCGTGATGACTAGAATACTAGGTCATGAAAAATCAAAGTGTGTGACTTTAATAGAATACCACCTGTACCTTACTGTACCCTCAGACATGTGGGGCTGGATTCTGCCCTGCTTTTGTGTCTTCCTGTATGGCTCAGGTTTACACTGGAGGCTCATTTGCATTTGTTCTGTATCACATTCAGTTTCTTGATTTGAAGAAATGTGTACTCCTCATATCACCATAAGCTGAGCAAATATGAAGCTAAGTGACATCTAGTAACCCCTGACAACATTATTTCATCATTTTACATCTGGTTTAAGTCATCATATATATATGAACACACATGCATCGTCAAATAGGCTTTACTTTGAAAAGCTTGACCGGAAGCTTAATGATTATTTAGCTCGTTGCTATTGACGCGGTAATAAAAAGGGGGCATTTATTTACTCTGATGCACAGATATATACATATATGAAAGGTCTGTGTTAATGTACATGCAGACATGCCCGTAATTTGATTCCCTGTAGCCACATATCTACTGCCGACCTACCGCTATCCTCCAATAGGAAAACATAAGGCCAAACTACATTGACAGTATGACTATTTGATTTTCTTTTGCTTAGCATACAAAAGCAAACCCCACCAAGAGATTAACTAAAATACCTCACAAATCAATAATACGTGCTCTAAACTTCGGCACAGGACACATATGGTGGACCGTATTAGTTTAGCTCAGATTGAAAGTACTACCTTTTGTTCACCTGTTCAACAGCATCACTCAGGTATGTCGTGCTATGTGGCGGTCAAATGAGAATCACACATATCACATATCACTGTACAGTTTAACGTTCGTCAAAAAGTAAAAGTAAATCTTCTAGTTACGTACCACACTCTCACAACGTAAAAGGCCTAGTGTACGATTATGTTATTTTCTATGGATGTTTGCAGACGAGCAATGCAACTTACTTTTTTTTTAATATATAGGATTAAACAAGCGCTCTGGAATAACCATACAAATAGGGTGTAACAGTGTTGGTGTAGATGCAGGTACTCGGCTTATTTAAGTGAATTTACCTGAGCCGTATTTCACATCGTGGGAATGCAGGCGGACGTTGTGTCTGGTGTTGAGCAGTTTAACCAGGGAGCCACATGTCACATAGTTGAGCTCCGACTCTTTCCCTTCACAGTGAGACCACAGCAGCAGAAACAGAAGTGACTTAACAAAAACATGGACGGCGTGAGTTATCTCCATTTTTGTGTATCTGTTTTCATGACCGGCACATACTACACTGACAGGATGAACTGCACATACAGTCCGTTTCAAACCAGTTGCTGCTTTCAGCCAATCACGGCTTGACAAGTCCTAAAATACGGAAGTAAATGTCGATGTGGGATTGGTCAAAGTGCGCTAATTTGCAACCATGGATAGAAGCAAACCGGAAGTGTGTGTTTTATGTGTCATTCTTCTACAGTAAGAAACTAAACCTAACAAATTCTATTTTTATCAGATTTGAAATTATATAATTTATATGTATAGTTTTATCATCCCCAGTTGGATGCATCAGTGGGGATGATGAGACAGAGTACCGGACCACAGTGGAAACCTTTTTATCACATGGGGCAAACGGAGCTATCTTCAGCTCAATGTGACAAAAACAAAAGAGCTGATGTGGACTTCATGAGGTCTGGGACACCTGTGACCCCGGTCTCCATCCGGGGAGGTGATGCGGACATTGTGGAGGACTACAAATACCTAGGAGTATACACTGACAATAAACTGGACTGGGTTAAAAAAAAATCTCCTGAGACGGCTCAGGTCATTCAATATCTGTAGAACAATTCTCAGGATTATCTATGAGTCTGTTGTGGCCAGTGCCATCCTCTATGCTGCAGCCTGAGGGTTGTTGATGCCAACAGACTTAATAAGCGAATTCGCAAAGCCAGTGATGTGATGGGGATGGAACTGGACTCTCTGAAAGTGCTGTCAGAGAGGTGTATGTTGTCAAAAAAATACTGGACAATACTTTCCACCCACTCCATGATGTTTTGGCCAGTTATAGGAGCACGTTTATTGAAAGACTGAGAGCACCTTAATGCACAATGGAACGTCACAGAAAATCTTTCCTTCCTTCGGCTATCTCACTGTACAACTCCTCCAACTGAAGGGTTAATAATGACACGCTGTATGACTTCACAGGATGCTTACTCAAACAGGCAGCAGTAACTCATACCAGTGAACCTCTTATTATGTTATCATGTTATCTCTTGTATTGTGTGTTTTTGTTTGTTTTTTGTGTAACTTGATGTCTCTCTTACTTTTACTCTTTCCACTGTCAGGAGCAACTTAGACCTAATAATTTCCTCAGGGATTAATAAAGTATTTCTGTTTCTGATTCAAAGAGACAGAAATTCTACACAAAATTTTTGTGAGGGTCCAAAATATTGTAGTGAGTTAACTGTGTCATATGAAATCCTAAAATTATAGCGTTATGGATTATACAGCCTAACCGATGAATGTCAATCCAGCGGGTGCTGATGATAACCCAATGATGTACCTTCTTTAAAAGTGTCAAACCCTTCAGTTATTAAGACAATGATCACATCACCAAACATCTTTAGATAAAAATAGCTCAACATGCAGTTGATGCCACTTTCTTAACATAAGAAAATGAAGTTGTCAGAGGCACCTCTGTAGGAAACCAATTCTCATTTGTGTCAGGTGCTGTTCTGTTGGAAGTATGATATACATATATACAAACATAACATTGACATATCACATTCTATTGTAAAACTAGAGTGTATAATTTTGTTGTACTACCTGTACAATAACAATAAAAGCCTATTCTATTCTATTCTATTGTCTTGGATAAACTACTTTACAAGTGCGAAAAAAATGAGAAGCAAAGCTCACAAAAAAGAAGAAATCAGTAATGTTAAATCTTGTCAGCTTTTCCTTGTTAATCAGTACCCATCAACAAAATGGATCGAGGTTTTTTTTTATCAATTCTGTTAGGTAATGTGTGTCTGATATTGTTTTATGTTTTATACATAAAGGAATACTTTATATAGGTATGACCCATTTCACTTCCAATTCCTTAGCAGCTGACATTAAATTGAGGAATAATCGCTTAGAAAAATTAAACTTTTAGTTCCCAAGCTTTAGTTCCCATATAGGCGCTGGACCACTGAAAAACAGGTTTGAAGGATAGTAGCCCTACCCTTCAGTAGAGTTGAATAGGTTCATATTATTGCTCTTCTTCTAACTCACGTGTTACAGTAAGCTATATTATATAGATTTTTTGACTATATCTCATTTGCTAATGATACCTAGTGTTATGATTTACTTTTAGTATGCTTGACTGGGACCAAAAACAAGCAGCCTGATTGGTTAAAAGACTTAACAAAATGACTTGCTAGTTAATTTAGTTAAAGCTTTGCGAGTATGTTGCATTGCATGACTGTGATGTGAAAAACAATATTGACTCATTTTTTGTACTGGAAGTAGCTCGAAAATGTCCAATCCAATCAACCCATTATTCTATGACAATCACAATGTGTACTTACTATAAACACAAAAATATGAATGTCTGTTGTATATCCTTTGTCTTGGTCACACCATTTCACAAACCAGTCCACCACCACATCTCTGTCCTCTGCCTCACTGTCACCCCTGATTCACCCAACAACAGCTGAGTCGTCTGAGAACTTCTTCAGATGTCAGGACTCAGTGTTGTACTGAAAGTCAGAGGTGTACAGCGTGAAGAGGAAAGGTGAGAGGACAGTCCCCTGTGGTGCTCCTGTCTTACTAATCACCTGCTCAGACTCACCCTCTCTGCTGTACAAACTGTGGTCTGTCTGTCAGGCAATCAGTAATTCAGGAGGCTGTGGAGGAGACTACCTGCATCTTCAGGAACTTCCCTCTCAGCAGGACAGGCTGTGTTGTGTTGACTGCTCTGTCCAGGTGAAAGAGAGAGCTCACAGATAGGTGTGGGGAGGGTGGGAAAGATGGAGGAATGGGAGGGTAATGAGGGTAGGACTCATGGTGTCTCCAAAGAAGGGTGTGGTGGCAGTCCTTTAGTGCTTTTATGACAAAGCACGTGGTGCTGCTGAAGACTTTGGGCTTGAATATAATAAGCACATTCAGCATGTTGAGCAATGTGTATCCTAACAAATAAACGTTGACAACAATAAATTATGTCCTGAGCATGCTCAGTATGTGAAAGTTCAGCTGCAAGGAAAGTGTGTGATAAAAATATAAAATACGACCTTAGTAGTGACCACGTGATAGCGCTATTTGTATGACTTAATAATATATCATTTATTAATTACTACAGTATTTAATTATACAGTATTTTTCACGTGGCAAAGTATGATTTGCCGAAACATCAATATAGCACAAGATGAACTGCAGCTTCAAAGTAATGATAGACTAATGATGGTTGAGAAACTCTTTTTCCTCCCTGAACTAAATTATTAATAGACAATATGTTTGTATATTTATAATAATTTTTATAATTTAACATTCCCCAGTGAAGTCACATTACGATCTGATGACGGAGTTTGCCCGTGAGAGCAGCGCTCCGGATGTGTGGGGGCAGTGAACGCATCGTGGTGTGGCCGGACCTGCCAGGTGAGTTAGTCCCGCCCGGTGACTGACCTGAGATCAGTGTGAGAGCGGTTCCGTGCAGCAGGCGGGGGCAGCTTCTTTCTCCCTGTTTCACTGAGATCCATCGACGAGGATTATCAACAGGTAAGTCAGCGTCCACATACTGAATTCACTGTGTAACTTACATTTCGCTTTTAATTTGAGCTTTAGGGTGATTTTACCGAGTGCGGAAGCTAAATTAGCCTTTGTGGAAAATTTCAACTGTGACGCTTAGTTTCTATTAATTGTTTTCACTTTTTACCTGCTTAGCAGGTATATTTACACCTGTTCTCTTCCACTTATAAAGGGTTTATTACGTGTTACATTTCATCAGGTATTTTACACCTTCAGCAAATGTTTAAACAGGTAGTTTAATTTAGTAATTTATTATTATTTACAGTAACGTTAGCAAAATGTGCTAATGTCGGGCGAAACCAGGGTCTTTGTTTCTAGTTGAACTGTGACTGTGGGTGGAAAGACGTGTTTTAGTACTGCAACTCACATCTGATAAGGTTTACGACTTTTTTAGTGTGTCAGAGAGGCGTCATATTAAATTGGTATCATCCAGAAAGCAGGACGGTGGCAGGAAATGGCGCAGGCACCGTTGTAAACATAACCTGCAGGAGCTGCATAGGAAGACTGAACTGAGCAGAACAGGTCTGTCCTCTCCTACTGCTTGGAAAACCTTTCCTGACAGACATATAAGAGGTCAGCAGAGCTGGTAGAAATACACAAACTTGGTGCTCAAGTAAATGTGCAGCTGCTTGCCTAAAAGACCTAGTTTTTCAAGATGAAGTAGGACAATTCAGCAGATAGGTTGTCTTCTTAGACATCTAAGAGTCACACCACAGAGAAGTTCAATGAGAAAAACATATATCTAATCAGCTTCATTTGATTTATTTTATTCACACACATTCATGAACATTAAGGTTACAGTGGATTTTAACCACTTTACCGACATACTTTTTAAGTATGCAAAAAACCTAAGGCGGGGTTGTAATAGAGTAAAAATAACCTAAGTGGAAATGCAAGTACAACATGGGTTTATGATACAGTTCTGAAGGTTGTTTGATACTTGTAAGGTGTACTGTATTAAAACATTAAATCTCATCCATCAGCATTTATTTATTGTTCCTCTAAAAATTCAGGATAATGTTCTGATCTACTCCACTTCACAGAAGTTAAAATGTAGAACTGCTCTATATGATATATAGTTATATATATTGTATATTCAAAATAAAACTATACAAAAAAATCATCATCCACTGAGCTCAACATGTGCAAAGTTTTTAAGTCTTCATCAACACACTCAGGATTCATGTTAGAACTGGGTCAGGCTAGCCTTGCTAACGACAGTTCAGTTCTGCTGCAAGCACACACGCCTGATGTGTGACAGAGTTTACATGCTTGATGACAGAAAATCCTGAAAATACATAAGAAAAAGAATTCAGTACCACAGTGGTAAGTGCAGATTAAAGAGACTTGTAGCGAAACATTGTAAAGTTTGGTCCTACTGCCCTATACAGTTGACTGGATCACTAGTTCACTAGAGCACCAGCAGACTATTCAACCCACTTCTTAAGCAAACACATGAAGGATTTTCCATTTACTACAAAGCCAATTGTCAAACTCTAGCAGTTTGACAAATTCTCTCATCAGACAAAAAAGAAGTAATCAATACCATCAGTATCAATATCAGTACCATTTTATATGTAGCTGCCAAATATATTGGATAGAATTAATGCATTGTACGGACTTATTATAATTAGGATGTTATTTTTGTGTTTTATTTTTGTTGTTTTATTATTTCTTATAAATGTGAGCCGTTAGAGGAATGCACAAGTTGTTAACAAGACTAGGTGGTGACGTTTCCTTGTTCCCAGATCTCAGCAGCTAATTTCATGTGTTATCCAAACTGATCTAAGATCCGAGTTGTAGTAAACTGCAGTAATCCTTCTAAAGCTACAGTATCTCCATGTTTTAATCCTTTTAATTCTGTGTTTGTCGTTTTAGCGATCACAGAGACCAGGTCCCATGTCGTCAGGAGGAGTTGGTCCTTCCACCAGGTTCGACTGGGTGCGGGGGATCCCACACTATGACCAAGTCCCTGTGGACTCCTTCAGGCAGTACCCAGATTTTCCTGTGCCCCCACCGCCCGTGCATGGAACAGTGCCAGCAGTCAGTTTAGACCCACTTCCTCCTCCCCCTCTACCTGAACAGCCAGCTGTTGGACGCAACTCCTTCGACTTCTCCAGCAACGATGAGCCTGCGGAGACTGACTGCGACGCCATGGACATTAAGCCGGTCCACCGCTTCATCCCTGATTCCGTCAAGAACTTCTTCCGTCGCAACAGTAGTAAACGTGACAGCAAGAATTCATCCTTCCCACCATCTCTACCTGCCCCTCACTCGCCTGCACCCTCGTCCAAGAATAGTGCCAACTGCCAGACCACAGCCGGGGTCCCCTGCTCACCTCCCCACTCTGCCCCTCCATCTCCGTCCCTTCCGGGCTCCTATCGGGACCCTTATGGTGGCTCAGGGGGTAGCTACACCTCTCAGAAGGAGAGAGAAGGGCTGCTGCTTGGAGCTGAAGCCTTCGAATCTGCATCTGCAGTACCTACAAACTTCTCAGCCCAGACCTACCAGGAGCGGGTGGAGGAGTACCATCAGCGCTACGCTTACATGAAGTCCTGGGCTGGTTTACTGAGGATCCTGGCTTGCGTGGAACTGCTACTTGGAGCTGCTGTGTTTGCTTGCGTCTGTGCTTATGTTCATAAGGACAATGAGTGGTTCAATATGTATGGATACTCCCAGCCACAGCTGTATGGAGGGCTTGTGGGAGGAGCCTATGGTGGAAATAATTACTACACAGGCCCCAAGACTCCTTTTATCCTGGTGGTGGTTGGTCTGGCGTGGATAGTGACTGTTATCCTGGCCGTTCTCGGTATGACCATGTACTACAGGGCCATCCTTCTAGACTCTTCTTGGTGGCCGCTCACAGAGTGCTCCATCAACCTAGTCTTAGCCGTGCTCTATTTGTCAGCAGCAATACTGTATGTGAGGGACACCACCCGAGGAGGACTGTGCTACATACCAGTCTTCAACAATGGGGTGAATGGGGCATTCTGTCGCACTGAGGCTGGCCAGACAGCAGCCATCATCTTCCTCTTCATCAACATGGTGATCTACTTCATCAGTGCAGGAGTGTGTCTGAAGCTGTGGAGGCACGAAGCAGCCAGGATGAGGAGAGAGGCACTAGAACAGGAGGTATGACGCACAGCCACTAGATCCCCAAACCTTACTCTATTGCATGCTCTCTCTAATGCAGTGGTATAAACATTTCTTTTATAACCATCAGCTGGGGTGTGCATAGATTTAGTAGACATGCAGATGCTCCCATGGTACAAAAGCTTAACAGGAATAATGTGATGTGTGATGGGACTTTTCTGAACATTTGAACAATGCAGAGCAGACTTCTCTAAGCTATTCTGCAAAGGTTTAAGTGTGCAAGTGTACAGAACGCATTCTGTACACTTCTCACATCAAAAGCTTAATATACTATTTGCTGTAAATATTCCAAGCTTGGCTAATGTAGAAAATGTAATTATGCAATTAGAGAAAACAGTTGATAAAATATTTTATTTGAAATAATATGAACAAAAAGAAAATGATCACTGTTAACAATACAGCTGCTTATGGACAGAATAACAATTTGAAATGATCTTGAGACGCGCTGCTGCCATGACATGACATAGAGCTTATTTTATTTAAACCCAACGGAGGTGCAGCTGCTGACGTCGTCCCCTGAGTTCTGGGAGAGGCTCTAAGGATTGTTACAAAACATACATGCTTCCCCCCAGGGAGTTATTTGTGCTCTGTGTCCATCTTCTCATATTTGTAACAAACGTATTGCTTTTAAAACACCCTGATGATGTTTGTAAGACTGGCTCGTATGTAAGCACATTCAACCTTCTTGTCTCAGACAGCGCTAAAAGTATGTCGTGCATATTATTTGTGCATGTTTTCGACTATCTTCTCACTCGGTAACTGATTTTCTGGTTTTCCACTCATTGGTTTCTGTTATCATCAGTATAAAAATTATATTTCAGACAGTTAAAACTAACAGTGTCAATGTTCATCAAATGTCACTAAGTTGTTTTGTGTTAACGTTGTAACGCTGTGAATATGTAAAGAGTGATACCCTCTCTCCTCTTCCCATAATCAACTTAGATGAAAACAGTTGGATCTTCAGTCCCAATATCTGTAGTAAGTACTGTGAATTGTATTATTTTCTATTCTAGCTGACATTGAACTAAACACTGACCTAACACAGTGAATTATGTAACACAACACACCGTTTGTCTTCTATAGCCAGCTTCTAGGACCTCAGAGCAGACTCCTCTCCCCACCATCCATCCAGATATCATGGATGCCTCATACAACTCTGCAGGTGCTCCTCTGATGGCCCGGCAGCCTGAGATCCTGCAGGGTCACATCCCAGCCGGACACATCCCCAAACCCGTCATTATAGCAGATTATGTTGCGTGAGTATTACCCTCGTGGTCACAATCATCTATTTTACTATGAAGACATGAAGATCAGTTCCCTTGAATCTAACCAGTGACTGAAAAAAATGTGTTGTGCTCTGTCCTGTTTCCATAGTAAGTACCCCAGCATCAAAACAGATGAAGAGAGGGACCAGTACAAGGCTGTGTTCAATGACCAGTACGCTGAGTATAAAGAGCTGCACAGGGAGGTTCAGGCGATGGCCAAGAAGTTTGAAGAGATGGATGAGATGATGCAGAACCTTCCCGCCCGACCTTCCAGCCAAATGGTGAAGCATCTCACACATGAATACATCCGCTTCCATGCAGTTCAACTCTGTCCATAGGAACTATTCCATTTGTTTGTTGTTTTTCAGGAGAAAGAGCGAATCGGTACCATTTTGCTGGAATATCAGAAGAAAAAATCTGTAAGTACATTCCAAAGTAAACATATAGAAATACTGTGGTGATTGTGTAGGATTATTTTCCATCTACCAGCCCAGCCCTCTGCGGATTAGCTGGAGATGTGGATGTGGAGTTTATGTAGTTCTAGACTACTACAGACAAGTTTATTTGGATACAAACAGATTTGTATAAAGTTTGGATTTGTCAGAGGGCAGGTTTGTGGGAAGTGTGGCCTTTAGGTTTTGAAAAAGAACAGTTGTCCTGATGAAAGGTTTTTGAGTGAAAGTGGAGGCTCTAATCCAAGTTAGGGTACTTGAGTGTTTCCGGTTCTATTCTCTATTATTTCTATGCTGTAATCACTGCCGGTGAATCGCACCTAAAGCACGTAACCATGATGTCATCAGCCTGTGAGACTGGTTGATTAGGATGTGTTTACCTCTCGTCATAGAGACGAGAACGTGGCCTGTTACAGCAGTAACATGATGCTGTCTGTGGCTTCGAGTTTAAAGCATTAACTGTAACTAAATATGAACATACTAAAGCAAATGCTGACATGAACCATTTCATATATTTATTCTTTTCAGGACCCAGCATATTTGGAGAAAAGGGAGAGGTGCGAGTACCTCAAAAACAAGCTCTCACATATCAAACAGAAGATTCAGGATTACGACAAGAATGACAACAACTAAACTCAGAAGTTAAACATTAACACGCTGGGAATTCATGTGCAGTCTGCAACTGTGTTTGCTGTCCACATAAGGCAAACCAGAAAAAAATTACAAAAGCAATGAGGTGATGAGGTTTCATCTTACGAAGACACTGGGACAATCGAGCACAGTTGCTAGGACTGCTTATTTTGAAACCATGTGTAAAAAACAATTAGACTCTGCTTAAGTAGATCAGTGAAATGAAGCAACTGACTCAATACTGAAGATTAAATTGTTGAAGTAATAGATCTGACAAGAGGATTGTTGTAGGATACATTTACTTTGGTGCAGTAGAGTAAAGAAAAGTATATGTCACACTATGTAGGTTTAGCTGTTGTTGTTTTTGTGGATTTTATTCTCTCCAGGCTTCTCTTAAACTCTGAGGCACAATGTGAACATTTACTGTAACATCTCCACTGTAGAAAGTATCAATCGTCTCTCGCTCCATCACTGAATCACCAGTTTTTTTATTTTTTTATGACTCCTTTTGCAAACTCTTATTTGTACATTGATATGTTTGATTGATATATGTATGCTGTTGTTGTGCATTGTGTGCTCCATGCCAAATAAGTACCTTTTTTATACATTTGTTATTTTGCCTTTTTTGACTTAAGCCAAGGAGCTAATGGACAGTTTGTGTGACTTCTATGACGTGTCCCATTCGCTGCTTCAGTTCTGCAGCTGTACTCAGGCTGATAACTTAACTCTGTGAAGCTAACCTGCCCACTGCGTTTCCCTCTGTCTCCTCCTGCTGAGCATGGTGAAGTTGGCTGACACGGCGCTTCATTTCCTCATTTGTAAAAACCTATCAGAGCACATTCATCTGGAGAAATTTAAATCAGGAAAACCCAGCTGCATGTTAGTTTGTAATCCATAGTCATTCTTTTTTAATGTTAACCATTTAATAAGCAATATAAACCATGTGTGTAATGACAGAGGCAGCAATAAATAAAACACATTTCTTTAAAATGTCTAATTTTTGGTAAAAAGAAATACATTCAGCATTATTGTGTTAATGGATCTTGGATGGAATTTTTTTTTATTATGATTTCCAAATAGTCATAGTTTGCTGGGCCTTCACTTTGTACTAATCACATGAAATTGAAATGAAACAGAATTCAAACAAGATTAGTGTAGCCTGTCAGCTTTAATTTAATGGTCTGGCTGAAAATGTGAAATGAACCATGTAGAAATACCAGCACTTTCTACTCACTGAACAATTTCAGGCCCTCAGAAATAATTGCCAAATCAGTTGATCACAACTAGTTGTGTGTTGTGATTAATTGATTTACAAATGAGCAGATTAGGCTATAAAATCTAAAGAAAAGTGAGAGAGGACATTTAAAACACTTTGATCAACAGAATGTAGGTCATATGCTGATGATACACTGCTGTCCATCTCTCTGTAGCTGGAAAATAGTGTTGACATTGTCTAACTAGTCTCAACGGACAAATAAGAATATGACAAAATTTAATTGTAGGGAATCGGAACATGAATCTATTTCGATTCACTGTCTATGAAATGCAATAAGCAGATCAAAAACCTTAGACTCTTGATCAGGATCTGAACATTGTCCACATGAAATAGTCAGCTATTTCAATACTAGTAGTGTAGTGGTAACCTAAAGTAATCTGTCAGTAAGAATCCAGGAGGAAGGTGTGACTCCCCACAGGAAATACAG
This sequence comes from Microctenopoma stevenorrisi, assembly GCA_032270685.1. NCBI lineage: Eukaryota > Metazoa > Chordata > Actinopteri > Anabantiformes > Anabantidae > Microctenopoma > Microctenopoma stevenorrisi. The sequence goes on along the minus strand of JAUMTR010000027.1, from coordinate 1,641,510 downwards.
AGAAATCTGTGAAGAAAGGGCGCAATGGACCTCTTAGAGCTGGATGAACTGTACTGCATGCAAAGTTCCATTTCTAGTCCATGACAATAAACGGTTTCACCTATATAAAATGGCTGCTGCCATGGTACTGCAGGTACAACACACAGACAGCCTGGAGGACTGGTTTTTGTGGAGCTGGTGTCAGGTTTTGCACTGTTGACTTTACCCAGTAGGAAACCGACAGCCGTTCATTCTGTTGGAAGAAATTACAAAAACAAGAGTTTTATTTTTTGTTTAAGAATTTTAATTTGTCATTATTTGTGTTTTTATTATTTTAAATAAATAAGATTTATTACACATTACACAAAATGTGGCAGTGAGCTGTACAATTAATTTGATATGACTATTGGAAAATGATTTAAACGCTGATAATGTAAGCTTGGTTCTGATTGGTCAGTTTGACGAGCAATAAAAATGACTTTAATATACAAACAGTCGGTAACAGGGAATAGCTGCTTGCTAATACTGAGAAACCTACTTTCTAGGGATGTCTAGGGTGTGGAGTCCAGGAATTCAATCCCGGGAAGAGGAAAAGCTGCTTCTACATTTTTCTAGTAACTCTTAGAAAAGCTGTGGAGCGGGCGGGGCGGGTGGTGACGGACAGGTTGGACCTGTTTGCCCCCCGGAAAACAGACCACGTGACGTGCGCACACGCCCCTGCGCTCCCTCCGCGCGATGCAGCGTAGAAAGAATGCCGCGAGCGTAACGACTGTTGTTTTCCTCGAGCACATCAACCTCAGGACGCTTCTTCGCAAGAGGTGAGTCACTTTAAACATTCACTACGTTTGAGCCCTACTAAAGATAAGTTATTTCCCAACCACACGTTAAAACGTCTAAGTAGTTAAAGAGGTCGTGTGCTGTCACAGCATTAGTGAGAACATAACAGATATTTAATTCAGTTAGCGTTATTTTTAGTTGTGTTAGCATTTTTTTTGCTGTTTGCTAACTTAACGTTCGCTCTTGTTTACTCTCTCACCTTTAACCATATAATTATAAAATGATACTTTTTGAAAATTTCAAATGTGAGAAATGTTCATGTTCTGTTAAATCTCTTCTTTAAACTAAATTAAAAACTAAGTTACAACATAAACAGAAACTGTTATATTATGTAGATAGGGGAACAACGGGGAGGAGGGAATATTTTGAATGGCCGCCAGTGGTTTGTACAGTTTCACTCTCTGGGAAACTAGTTTACCCAGTTCACTTCGACTTATCACCAATTTTGGAAAGAGACGGTATACCTGTGTGTGCCAGCTTATGTCCATCCACTTGTTGCAGTCTTGTTTTATCATAAACAAACTTTCAGTTCAAGTAGGAAGTTTGTCTGTGCATTAAGTAACTAAAGAAGGAGATGAAGATTAATATTTGTTTTTAAGAAATGGTGAGACGAGCTACATTATGATGATGTACATGAAATATGCATGGAATACTTTAACATTCGTGAGTAAAAAGGAAATAGGCATTTAGTGTTTTACATTGTTGATGTAATAGCCTAATACCCCCCAGGCAGCCACAGAGTTTTTACCGTTAAGTCTGAGTCTTACACTTAGTGTAACATATTTAACATGTATAGTATTGGTAAACTATATTTGACGAATGGCGCCAGATGCCAGCGTATAGAGTCTGATGGTAACACGTGAACTGATTTTTTTATATGTGTTTTGTCTTTGTCCCCCACAAGTTGAGTGCCAGTTGGATTTCAGTATGCCGAGCAACAAAAAATCAAGTGGTAGCAAACAGTAAGTTGAACTACGTTTATTCTTTGCCACCCTTTAGTCTGGCTGTGTATACCTTGGGTGGAGCACCTCAAAAAAGTTCTATCCAATAGCAACTGGACTTGTTTGGTTTCTTGACGATGTTTCGCTCTCCAAGTCCAGAGGGCTTTCTCAAGTCTGACTTTTGAAAGTGCCTACTTTGAAAAGGGATCAGTCATCAGAACACTGGTCTTGTACAGAGAAGCAACAGTAAATTCATTTATTGATCAAAAGTTATCTGTAACAATTCATTTTGGACCACTAAAGAATGTTTGTGCAGCAAGTTTTATTCTTAGTTTCAGAAATCATTACACCGTATTTAGTGTTAAGTATTTAAATGTGAACTGCAGTGTCAGATGAGAGGTTACAGATCTGCTGAATCTCTGCTGAATAACAACCTAGATACTGACCAATGTTTTTCAATACTCCTCTGTTTCAGCCACAGCAGCAGACACAGGCAAAGTGAGCTAATGTCCAACCAAACCTTTTCCTACTACCCAGCAGAGAAGATGCTTCATTTCTATCGCTGGACTTCACCACCGGGAGTGATGAAGATACTCAGTATCATCATCATCATTATGTGCGTGGCTGTGTTTGCCTGTGTGGCCTCGACGTTGGCCTGGGACTACGATATGAGCCTCATGGGTATGGGAAGTGGAGCTGGAATGATGCCAGGTTATGGCAGCTATGGCGGCAGCTATGGCAGCAGCTTTGGCGGCAGTTATGGCGGCAGCTATGGTAGCTCATACGGCGGCAGCTCCTATGGGTATGGAATGCAAGTGGATCCCACTGCTGGCAAAGGCTTCATGATCGCCATGGCAGCCATAACCTTCATAGCTGTGCTCATCATATTTGTTTTGGTCATTTCGAGGCAAAGAACTGCCCGCTCAGCACACTTCTACCTAGCAACCATCATCATCTGCGCCATCTTGGCATTTCTGATGATCATTGCAAGTATTGTGTACCTGGTGGCAATAAACCCAACAGCCCAGTCTTCAGGGTCTGTGGTATATAACCAGATCGTCCAGCTGTGTGCCCAGTACCAAACACAGACCCAGGCTCAGGGCATCTTCCTCAACCAATACCTCTACCATTACTGTGTGGTGGAGCCCCAAGAGGTGGGATATGCTTGTTTCTTTGTGGGGGCTGTGGTAGAGTAGTATTCAGTCAGTCAGAGTTCTGTGACCTCCCTGTTATTTAGCAGATGTAGTTTCAGCCCACTAACACTGCATTCTGTGCTCCATGCAGGCCATAGCTGTTGTCTTGGGTGTCCTGGTGTTTATTGCTCTTATCATCCTGCTGGTGTATGCAGTCAAAACCCGCAACCAGATCAGGCACTGGGGCCCGGAACGTATTCTCTGGGAGGAAGTGAAAGTCATCAATGTTGGTCACAACAGTGTCGGCGAGTGGGTAAGTGTGTATGTTATTTGTTCAGAAGGATCAGCAAACTAAAACTAACATTTTTATTGAGCAAAGTATATCTACTAGGGCTGTCAATCGATTTAAAAAAATTAACTAATTAATCGCAAACATTTCTGTAATTAATTGTAATTGATCACAATTTCTTAATGGATAGCCTGACTGCAATTAAATATTTTCATTTGTATATATATGCTTGAAACAGACATTTAATTAATATAAATAAATAAATGCAGAATAAATACAAAGAATGTGTGCTTAAATTCAAACCGAATTTTTATAGTTTTCTTCAATCTTTTAACACAGGTTCTCTCCTGTGAAATACAACCTAAAATAAAACATTCAAGGTCATCAACAGTGACTCACATTAAAGACATCTTTCTAGTATCTTCTGATAAGAAATAATACTGAACCCAGGCCTAAAGGTTAAAGTGTAGGCAGAATATCAGAACAATAAAGGCCATTAAAGTTAGATTTCAGCTTTAATAATAATTTATTTTAGAACCTAACAATAACAGACATGATGTGTAACATCTTTATGCCAGCTGAATTTCAAAAGGATGCACAAAAGTCAATATTCAAAACTGTTCCTTTAATTCCTGAACATTTTGGCCGGAACACTTTGTGAAAGTAGAAAGGGGGAAGTAGTCTGGTGGCTGCAGTCATGTTACATGTTTTTTTCATGTTACGAGCACTGTTGGTGCCAAGTGTGGTTTACTTGTCCTTTATTTTCCAAAAGTCCGTCCTTGTCCATTCTAGCGTTTGTTAGCCGAAGCAGTATCTCTTCTTCTTCTTCTTCTTCTTCTTCTTCTTCTTCTTCTTCTTCTTCTGTGGGTATCGCTTCTTCTCTTCTTCTTATTCTTCTGTGGGTATCACTTCTTCTTCTTCTTCTTCTAACCATTTCCGGCAGGCCAAATACAGCATAGCGTAATGCTGGCACCCCTTCAGAGCTGCTTAGGGTTTAAGGTCTTAGATCACAGAAAATAAAAAACTGCATTAATTACATACATTTTTTTAACGCATTAAATGTTTCACAATAATTATTCAAAGGTTACACTGTAATTTTGACAGCACTAATATCTACATTAATATTGTATGCTTTCAATTTACACATTTTTAATCATATAAATGAGCTGTATTCTTGTGAAGCCCTAACTGCCAAATGTGAACTGTGTGTGTGTGTGTGTGTGTGTGTGTGTGTGTGTGTGTGTGTTTTTATTGGTTTCTGGAAAACTGACATGTTCATTCCAAATTTTTTGAAATTCCCCCATGTCTCTGTTGATAATGACGAATGTGCAAGCACACAGAAGCAAGATATAAAAAGATCAATATGAATTGTCATTTGTCTGTTCTGACACGGGGCTAAAGATTGAATTTGAATCAGATCTAGGAGCATATATCAAAGTGTCCTAGATGTGACTATAATAATCTGATTTAGTTTGTTGTGATCACTTGGAGGCATGTCCGCACATAATGTGCAGGTAACAATTCATGTGTTAAATTCCACAAAGTATGAACAGAGCTTTATTTTAAATTGTAGTGAAGATAAGTATGTGGGGGATGTTGACGTCAAAGATGTGAGAAAGTTTGATTTAATGACATGCGCAGCCTAATTATGTGGAACAGCTGTTTTTCTTCTGAGAATACTGCTGTGTAAAATCTGGCACAGTCTGAATAACCTTATTGTGACATTCTTTCAGAAGCAGCATGATGTATTAGCTAAGACAGATGAGATGTGAGTAGTCTGTGTGTGCCAGGCCAAACATGAAAGGATGGTTTCACTAGCAGTTTCTGGGCGTGGTCTAAATAACCACTCCTGATATGACCAGCATGTCCTGTGCTGTCAGGGTGTTGTATTGTAAACAAAATGTAAATAAGTCACCACTTGAAGTCCTAAAATGCAGATATAATCGAGAACATGAATCTAAAAAGACACCTGAATACTACACATACGCACCTTTTTTATTCCTGGTGTGTGAGGATACATTCACACCTGAATATATTTTGCAGCAGTACTGACTGAGAGACTGATGTTTCATGCTTCCTGTTAGTGGTAGAGATGGTATCGGTGGCATTCAGCTATGCAGGGAGAAGCAGTGGAACTGGTTTATCCTGATGATTGGCTAAGATGAGTGACTATAGTGTAAGATAGTATAGTGATATATTGTGTAAGGTATTAAACCTTACACTGTAAAGTGCCTTGAGATAACTTTTGTTGTAAAGTGGCGCTATATAAATAAAATTGAATTAAATTGAATTAAGAGAACCACTATTTATACACCTGTTTATAGGAGTCTCAGTAAAACCTGACTGAACCTTCAGGTCATGTGGTACTACGTCCTTTTCTTTATCTAATGTATGATATAGTTTAGTATGTATAGACAATAATAAAACAATGTGTCGTAAAATTCAAGGTCATAAGTCACTGAAGGTGTGATAGAAGATGCTGATGGTTATTATTGATGTAAGTAATGTAGTAATGGTTAATATATGCTGATCGTGTTTCTTTTTTGCTTTAGCAAAAAGGGTCAGATAGAAGAAGTACACTTGTTTGTTTGTTTGTATGTTGATTGGCATGACTGTAAAATTGTTAAAATAGTATATAGTAGTCAATTTTAACAACAGTGTCTAAAAAGAACCCGTATTTACAGTAGTTTGGTACTTAACTCTTGGTACTTTCCAGAATAGAGCCAATTTACAGTCATTTTATTTCACATTGAAGCAGCTTAACCCAAGCTCTTCTGCTTTTGTTGTCACATAGCTCAAACTCAAATAACACTGGTGACATCATCAACCCTTATGACATCATCAGCTGCAGTTATCACTGTGACACCGATCTTCATATGTGGAAATGAATAAATCTTTGACTTGTAGTTGCAGGACCAAAGCTGAGCTTTATGCACTCACTAATTTTACCTCTGGTGAAAAATGTCTGACCTTGTTCCTACAGGTGAACAAGGTGTCTGGAAGCCGAAACACCCTGCTACATGACCACAATGTGAAAGTTGGGGGATCCAGAGACTACCTGAACCAGCTGGAGAGCAACAGGCCTCTTTACCTGCCTGGGTAAACTATCAATCATACTGTTCACCTCCCATGTGCCAACGCTTTGTTCTGTAGAAAAACAGATATGGTAGTGAACATGTCCATACCAACAGTTTCCTTGTAGAATCAATAGATTTTCTGAATCTAATATTTGCAGTGACTCTGACATCAGCAGCTCTATGGCAGTCCTGAAGCCCAAGCTAGGGACTAAGGACTATGACACAGGTGTAGAGTCTGGAGATGACCTGGAGGAGGAGGACTTCTCTGTGTGAGTAGATGTGCAGGCATCTCATAGCTTATCTTAGTAATTGCTTTAAGGAAAATATTAAGTTGCTTTAAGTATATCTGCATTGCAAATCAATGTTGTGTGAGAATTTGTTGAAACGCTTAGTTTTCTCATAATAATCAGTCTGGTTTGTGTCTCTTCTGGTCTACAGTTTGTTTCCTTCCATTGTGGATGAGCAAGAACGTTTGAACTACAAACGGGAGTTTGACCAGGATCACAAGGAGTACAAAAACCTGCAGCAGGATCTGGAAGGCGTAAACCAGGACCTCTCTCACCTGAGCGGAGAGCTACAACAGTACCCCGAGGGCAGTCCACAGTTCCTGGTGAGTGTGACTGCACCGGTTTCGTCTCTTGGAAGAGATGAAACCGTCATAGGCGGTCACATAACCGTTATGTCATAGGCCTTGTGGCTCAATGGGTTGAGCGTCAGACTGGGATGCAGAAGGTTGTGGGTTCGAACCCCGTCTGACTCCTAATCCATCCCCTACCAGTTGTGTCCCTGAGCCAGACACACAGCGCTAGCTCCCTGTAAGTCGCTTTGGATAAAAGCGTCTGCCAAGTAAAGTAAAGTAAAGAAGTGATTGCAAACCAAGAATGATGAACTGCATAAATCAAATGTATGTGTATATCTGAAAGCACGAACCACTGTTTTTCTCATGTCAGGATGCCATGAAAGAATACATCAAACTGAAAGACATGAAGAGGGTAAGAGATAACGCAGAGAATTTTAGCAGTGCTGAGAGCCAATGAAATGTGTGGTTGAACAACTTTCCTGTCGTCTGCAGTCCACTGACTATCAAAATAAGAAGAGGAGGTCTAAGTATCTTCGCTCCAAACTGTCTCACATCAAGAGGAAGGTCAGTGAGTACGACCGCCGATCATGAAGCTGCAGCTCTGTGCCCCCCACCCCACAAAGACAAAGAGCAAATCAGCAATGTCCCACGTCAGTGTTTAAGTTTATCACAAACACATTTGCAGGTACTGTAGGGAAGATCTGTTGCCTGTATTGCATCTGTTGCTATCAAGGGAATGAAGGACATGTACATTTTTTTACTATAGCCTGATTAACTCTAATTTCTTGAACTATTTTATAGAACATTTAATGTGTTGGATATAGTTTCTCTGCTAAAGTTAGTGAGAGAGACGAGATGCTTTTTGCTTCACCATGTTGCAGCTGCTGTTGTGATTCTTTTATAGCTTTTAGTTTGACATTGGCCACCCCTTGTAAATACTGTATATTTTTAATTTTTACACAGCATTTGTCCTGTAATATTGTTATGCTGTTTTCTGTAAGAGATGAAACGTCCTTGTGATTGTAAGTTACTATGGAACTATATCATGTTATATAATACAAGTGTAAGTGACTAGTTAATGATGGCTCTGTCATGTTTGTGTGTCATTCGCAAACGTTGCTGTAAACGTCTATGATTTTTATGGTATTATCTGACACTGCTGTTCATTGAGAAGCAAATGAATACCCCCACCCTGTCCAAATATTTATTTCTTTAACTTTTCACTGATGGAAATCATACATTCAGGCCTGTTTCTCTGATGTATAACACAATGTAAGACTTTGGTGATATCTTTGAATAAAAAAAACCCAAACAAACTTGCTGTGTTTTAAAATAAGAAAAATATGTTGAATAGAAAAGTAGAACAACAACTGTGCTGCTAACTGTGGTGTAGTAGTACATGTAATATGTATACTAATGCTTAATGGAAGGAAGAGAAAAGAAGAAAGTGAAACCAACTAGAGCTCTGACACTTATATTCAAACTATATGAAATTTACATGTGTTTACTTTGTAATTGCTTCAATAAATAAATACATTTTGTCAAAATATATCCAAGACTAATGAGATACAGTATACACAAGTCTAACAAGCTAGAAGAAATAATGGAACAGTTGAATTTCTAATGATGGAGAGAAAAAGAGTTCACGTGACCGTTACATTTTCTGAAGAACTCTCGACCAGTAAAACGACTTAAGTGCAGCGTTATAATAGACTAAGTCAGGAGGGGGCGACAGTGCAACAACAAGGAAGCCAGCTGCCGTAAAACACCAAAGAAGAAGAACAAGGACGCTTTTTATTCTTCCGGAAGAAAACACCGTTGCACTAGCGGTCCAGCATGTACAACAGCTTTTATTAATCTCCTAGAGTGAGTTCTGTCTTTCATATTCACTTGCTTAGTTCTAAGATATGAATAAGGTTTTCCTTTATTTTGATACAGCCTCATACCAAATCATATCCAAAATACGTCTAGTTTATGACGTCGGTTAGTTCCTACTTCATTCAGTCATTAGTGTGTTGTTAAATATTGTTTTTAACTGATAGCGACATATTGTATCGATTAATTGTTAAGTCAGGAAACAATTCAGTTTTAAATATAAGCTTTTTACGCTTGACTTAAACCAAATTCCATTCACTGTGATCGCATTTGAATAATTGTTAGTTTGTTCGTAATGTTTTATTAAAACCAGGTCGCCACGTTCCTAGTGAGTGTGACACGATGGATGAAGAACCAGAGAGAGCCAAGCGCTGGGAGGGAGGCTACGAAAGGACATGGTGAGACTGAGAGCTGAACGACGGACACTGTGTTTCTGTCCGAATACTTTGGACCTGATTGTGGTGTTGTTCTTCAGGGAGGTGCTGAAAGAGGACGAGTCTGGCTCGCTCAAAGCTACTGTGGAAGAGCTCCTGTTCCAGTCCAAGAGGAAAAGGTGAGGAACACACTGCTCCTACACACGGTGCACACAGTGAGCTCTTTGCTGGTCAGATATGTTATGAGGATGTATGTGATTTGTTTCCATCGTAGGGTGATAGAGAGCCATGGACAAGTGAGGCTGGGAATGGTGAGTAAATTCTGCTGGGGACACCACCGTGGACACGTCTGCATAACGTCACCGTTGGACTTAGTTTTACATTAAGGATCTCACCAACAACCTCTGCTCTCCAGATGCGTCACCTCTTTGTGGTGATTGACTGTTCAAGAAGTATGGAAGACCAGGACTTGAAGCCGAACCGCCTCACATCTACTCTGAAGGTACATCCTGTAGCACACCCGCTCACACCGCCAACCGTACAGCAGCATGATGTGTAAAGCACCATCTCGTCTCCTTTCCCCCTCAGCTGATGGAGGCTTTTGTGGATGAATATTTTGACCAAAACCCAATCAGTCAGGTAGGTTCATGCAGCCATGACTCCTGTGCACATTTGTCTTCATTTGTCTACCACTTCAGCACGTGTTCTGCATCCCCAGTTAGGCATTATCACCACCAAGAACAAAAGGGCAGAGAAGCTGACTGAGCTGACAGGTGAGCGCCTCATAACATCAGCCTACAGCAGTGTGTTTGCTTCATCTCTGCAAGGAGATACATGCTGTGATGCGTCGTCTTGTTTCTGCCTCAGGAAATCCAAAGAAGCACATAGCTGCTCTGAAGAAAGCAGTGGACACGCCGTGCGTAGGGGAGCCTTCTCTGTACAACTCTCTCAGCCTGGCCGTGCAGACTCTGAAGTAGGTTCTCGTTCTCAGCGTTTGTGCTTCACATTGCGTCCTGCTATATGACTGCATGCCACTCAGCTGCTGCCTGTCTCTGCATGAAGGCACATGCCAGGACACACGAGCCGCGAGATCCTGATAGTCCTCAGCAGCCTCACCACGTGTGACCCGGCCAACATCTACGAGCTGATCAAGGTGAAGCCCTATAAACGTAGGCACATTTCTGTCCCGTGCTCTGAGAAGGGTCGTGTCTAACCGCACCGCCTCTTCCCTCCTTTGTCAGACCCTGAAGTCTCTGAAGACGCGGGTGTCGGTGATCGGCCTGTCAGCGGAGGTCCGGGTGTGCACGGTGGTGACCAGAGAGACGGGTGGCTCGTACCACGTCATCCTGGATGAGAGTCACTTCAAAGAGTTGCTGATGCTGCACGTCAAACCTCCTCCAGCCACCTCCTCATCTGAGTGCTCCTTAATACGCATGGGTCAGTATACAGCACATCATACGCAAAGTATTGATTCAGCATTTGTCTCACTGGACTCCTGTACACACTCAGGTTTTCCTCAGCACACCGTTGCCTCTCTGAATGACCAGGATGCTAAGCCTTCATTCAGCATGTCGTAAGTAGGAGATGACACGATGCAACACGAGCCATGTGGTCAGCACCTTTCATACGCCGGTCTGTGTCATGTTCTTTCTTCTGCAATGTGTCTCCCAGTCATCTGGACAGCAGCAGTGGTCCAGGCCTGTCTTTGGGAGGATACTTCTGTCCGCAGTGCCACGCCAAATATACAGAACTGCCCGTGGAGTGTAAAGTCTGTGGTACGTCTGATGTGCATGGTAGTGTAAGATTTGCTGATACTTGAATTTTTTCCTTTCATGGATGTGACTGTGTGTGTGTGTGTGTGCGTGCGTGTGTATGTGTGTGCGTGTGTGTGCGTTTGTTCTATCCAAGGTTTGACTCTGGTGTCAGCTCCACATCTTGCCAGATCTTTCCACCACCTCTTCCCCCTCCCGGCCTTTATAGAGACTCCAGTGGAGGAGATCCAAGGAAACAGGTGACTCTAGTACACTCGCACAACCTGGAGTTGAACACACACAACATTGTGCTGCTGTGTGTCTAAAACCTGTTGCAATTTGCTTTCAGGTTCTGTCAAGCTTGTCAGGGGGAGCTGAGGGATAAAACTGTAAGTACAGCAGCTGCGTGTTCGAGAGATATATACCTTTATATACATGAAGTTGGGAATTTTCTAGACGAGTAATGGTTAATACAGTAATGAGATGTCATCAAGCTGCTTTGTAGGAACTGTAGGATCTAGTGCTTTTGGACGTGATTCATCCTCTATCAGGGCTGTCAAACGCAATATCATCACAGGCCCCAAGGTTTAACGGGCTGCTTGGAGCTGTACTATGTGCAGTGGCTAAGCCTCCATACATATATTTATATATAGAAACAAATATTATGGAAGATCACGAGACTCTCGCTGCACCTGGAAACTCACATCTCAGCAGATAAACCAGCATCTCCACGGACAGTTCAGGGAACAATCACTAAATTGTGGGTCCTGTTTAACACAGAGAGAAGAACTCTAGATTTTTTCTAGTGTTTAAAGGCTGTAACTGACGGTGCAGATTTCCAGTGGTAATATATATTGTTGGGGACTCCTTGTCCCTGGGCAACTGTGAGATTACGAGTTTGTTCCTCATCAGCCACAACTGAGGAACCAGAAAGATTAATACTACAGCATATTTAAACTGTATGAACCGATTTAAAAAGATTTTCCTTGTTGAGGTGAAAACGTGTTCAGTTGCGTCGTGGTTATTTTCTGTCTCTTCCTGTCTGTGTGCAGGCGTTCAGCTGTACATCCTGTCACAGCGTGTTCTGTGTGGAGTGTGACCTCTTCATCCACGAATCTCTGCACTGCTGCCCGTGTTGCATTCACAGTCAGAGCGTCCCCTGACGTCGGCGGCTCACAGGGACTGAAACTCACTTCGGGTGGATACTAAGCCCTCACTGGTTCATCACCTGCAGCTTGTCAGTGTTCACTTCTGATGACTGCAGACTTTTTTCAAAGGTGCACGATGCATATTGAGTACTGGAGGATTTCAGTTGAGTCGCATGTATGAAGCTCCTGAATGCTCTGAGATCTGCAGGTGAACCAGGAATGATGTCATGTGCAGAGTTCATACATTGTTTTTACTACAGTTCTGATTGTGACGTGAGTTACAATAAAATATATTTTCTACTTGTTTAAACTGCTCTAATCAGTGAAACACGTCATATAGTTTCTAAACACACAGGCCTTGATTAAACTATTTTACTTTCATTTATTAAAGTCGTGACTCTTGTATGTGCTGTGCTAAATGAAGCGTCAGAGGCTGTTTGTAAACCCAGACGCTGATGAAGTTGTGTAACGCCAGACAGTCGTTAGTGCTGACGAAGAATGCCTTGCACTTAAACGCACCAATGTTGATTACAGCAGGAAGAAATGTAAAGTCCAGAGTTGAGTTGAATAGTGGGATTAAGATCAGAGATAAGATTCGACTTTATTGATCCCACATCTGGGAAATTGGTGTATTACCACAGCTCCAGACAGTACAATTTGGAACATTCAGCTCTAAAAAGCGCGTTGTCAGCATGAGTCAAAGGAGGGTGGGTATTGTGGGAAACACTTGAGCATGTTTTTTTTTTATTACCAAAGACGTTTGCTGATTCATTACGAACAAAGAAGGTTAACCTTAGTGTGGTTAACACGCCACGTTAGAGCTCTGGGGACATGAATGAACTAACCCTAACACCAGTACTGGCCTTAGCAGCAGAACTGAACCCAGTTTGTCCCACACTCCAGCTCAGAAGGTGGCGGAAATGCGCCATAAAGTATCCGACGAAGAAGAAGAAGAAATCGTCATTTCCGGTTCTTCTGTTAAACCGTAGGCAGAGCCGGCGGGAAACGCAGCCAGTGAAGTACAGTGCATCTGTCCGAGGTCAATGTGCAGACAATGTCCCGCATTCTCAACGGCATCGTGGCGGCGTGTCCTGACCTGGGGATCGGGCAGAACGGAAACCTGCCCTGGCACCCTGTTAGACTCAAGTAAGTGACGTTGGTGAAGCAGCTGGTGGGCTTTGGTTGTACAGGTAAATAATGTGTCATTACATACTGTACCATGTCACGACTTTCCATACTGACGTCACGCAGCCACGCGCTACAGTGTATGACGTGTAACACTTACGTCACTAAATGTTATTTAACACCGCTGTTACTCGCCAGCACATATAACATGTCACTTATTCTCTCAGTCAGGTCTTTAAAGCCCACAACACATTTTCACTTATTTGGTAAAAATAGGAATCAAACAGCTGGATGAATGATCCGTGGACCCAGCAGTCCCCTATGAATGTCTTAACTTTGTCCACAACTAACTTTCCTCTTTTCTAGTAATGAATTCAAACATTTCCGAAAGATGACGGTGACTACGTCTGTGAAAGGTAAGTTCAGTTAGGGTTTAATACAAGTGTAACAGCACAGTTTAAGGATAAACGTTGTATTACGTACAGGATATAAAATCCTGTACATGATGTATATTGTGCTGGTTACTGTTATCCTGGAGCCTGAAGTTCTGAATCTGTCAGAGCTGCATCTTCGTCAAAGAGAGTTCAGCACTAATGGTTGGTTCAAACCTCGCTGTCCTGCAGGAAAGCAGAATGTGGTCATCATGGGCAGGAAGACATGGTTTTCCATCCCGGAGAAGAACAGACCTCTGGCCAACAGAATCAACGTTGTTCTCAGCAGAGAGTACAAGTATGTCACACATGATGTTGGTGTTTGTAGAAGTTGTTTTTTTAGTTGTACATTACATCATTCGTGTTTCAACTTTGAGTGCTGACTTCATAGATAAATCTGATGTTATATAAAGTTTTTACAACCTGTTTTAAACAAATGACGGGACTTGGAACTAAAAAGAATACCAAATCAAGACAAGGATATAGTTTTAGTGTGACTCTGTTCTACCTGAAAACTCCAAATGATGTCAACTCGAACCATAGGAAGCAAACTGCTAATTGGTCAAATTGCCCTGTAAGTCAGTAACATCGTGGGCATCATGCAGGGCCTAAAGGTGCTACACAGAAACAGGTGATGCTTGTTCCTTAGTGTAACTGCTAATGCTCCTCCAGAGCGCCCCCTACAGGAGCACACCACCTTGCAGCAGACTTCAGCTCAGCCCTGAAGCTTGTCGACACGGAGCTGGCTGACCAGGCTGACCAGGTCTGGGTTATAGGAGGCAGCTCTCTCTACAAGGTACGGCATGATGGAGAGAACAGTCTGGACGACAGTTTCTAACGTGTCTAACATCACGGGAAATGTTTTACTTATGTGCTGTGTGGGCTTCTACCTTCACTACATGTTCACTCTGCAGGAGATGATGGAGACCCCGGGGCCCAGGAGACTGTTTGTCACACAAATCCTGAAGCAGTTTGAGTGTGACACGTTCCTCCCTGAAATCAGCCCAGACAAATATCGTCTCCTGCCAGAGTAAGGCGGTTTCCCTCGTGCACGTTTTGTTGGTCACTTAGGTTCATTACAACGCGAGTCTCATTGTGCTCACCGAGTGGCTCACTGAGTCACAGCTGTGATAACTTGCCATGGTCCTTTTAAAGATGACTCAAAATGTCATTTGCTGAGCAGCATCAAAAGCTCTTTGATATTAATGTGTATCCTACATGAAACATGAAGTACATGACAGTTGTTTCTCCTTAAGGTTTCCAGGAGTCTCACACGAGCTGCAGGAGGAGAACGGGATCCAGTATAAATTTGAAGTGTATGAGAGCATCGGACAGTGACAAGAAAACCTCAACTGCCAAGTTCGCTTTGTTAGTTTTGTCAATCAATGTTAAACTAAACGTCTGGTGAGGATCAGGTATTTAGTTGTTTATTAATTACAAATGCTTCATTTAGTGGACTTTACAGAATTGTGTAAAGTGCGATGAAGGCTCCATGTTTAAGAACCAACTGCAACTAAAGTCAGTCCACAATTCATCAGTGGAATGATGATGCCTGTGCTGGTCAGGTCCGAGCAGGACAACAGACATATGTGTGTTATTAAGATCTGCTGAAATGAAATGTTCCATGGTATTTAGCATAAGTGTACACGAGTCTTTCTGATGAGTCAGACATTGATTTACAGCGCTCCAACCCAGTGTAACGTTTCACAGCTAATGCTGTGATCAGAGGCATGCCAACAAAATCTGAAACTGTAATAAATAAAATCTGTCTTTAAAAAATGTAAATAAATATTCAATATTAAATTTAAAAATCTTTCATACCACGAATGATTTATAGTTTGGTTTTGTTATTTATTCATTTATTTATTTTTAGATTTCACAACCAGTTTCAAAGTTTTGCTTTTGACTAACATTCTTGTCTTTCAAACTGACAAAACATTTTGTCCCCATCTATCTCCATAAATCCGCAGCATGATTTTAGGCTCAGTTGTTTCTGAAAGAGGGTGCTGTTCTAACTGGGGACAGTCTAGCTCACAGGAAGACTTGCACAAGCTGGCCAATCAGAGCAGGGTCAGATGGAGGGAAGGAGGGACTTGAACACACAGGAGCTGCTGTTGAGGAAGCATTAAAACATGTATCTGAACTTTTGTAACTTGAAAATCTATTAGTGGAGCCCCAGAATCAATATGTACTGTAAATCAAGCAGGACGTTGGTACCCATATGGTAAGGCAGTGGTGCAACATTGAAAAAAAGATCTCTGACACCTTTACTACCGTATTGTTGCATCAGCTGACAGGTAAAATAAATCCCCATCAGCTCTGGTAGACAACATGTATAAATGAATTAGTCATAGTGTGACCTTATCTCTAGTGCTTTGTGTGTCATCCTAATGTATCAAGTTAAACTCTATGGAAGCACGGTGAAAGAGAAACAGGGAGCTGGAACAGATGAATCGGTATGAGGGAAAGAATAGTGCATCGTAAAAGCTTCAGAATTCTGCCTGTTCTAACAGAGACGTTAGATTTTCACACGTTGAACAAGGTCATAAGGTTGGATTTGCCTTTTAAAAGCTGCTGCCGGACTAAATTTAATTGTGTTCTTAGCTATAAAATCTCTATTCTTCATCAAACATTTTGTCCAGCCTTCCCCCACCACTGTCTTATGAATGTAATGTCATGGTCACCTGTCCACGATGTGCGTGAAGTTCTCTGTTGTGCAGTCATCACCAAAATAAATCTGTCTGCAGCCTTGGACTTTCCGCTGACGTTGGCGCCACTGTTGTCATCAGCACACATCAACAGTCTGAATACCTGAAGGTGAAAAGAAATTAGTCGTACCTGCGCAAATGCTGTACCAGAGCCCCACTATGTGCACTGTGGCTGCTGATAATAGGATGTGCTGTCATTGGCTGCGTGCGTCCAGCTTCTCTGCTGCCATAGGCTGGCCCTCCTCGCTCATATATTAGACATCGCTCCCTCCTTTCAGCAGTCACTCCTCTGCACGGATGTCTGCTCTCCATACTGGTTTCTCCTCAGCCTCTTCTCTGACAGTGACTTGTCAGCTGGAGTTGGGGGGTGGGGGTGGGGGGTCAGCTGGAGCGGTGAAGAATGCAACACATTCAGGTAAGTTTGTGCACAAGGCGACAACTAGTGATTTCTACGCTGCTGTATGAAATAAATGAGTGCGTGTATAATGGCTATAAGTGGAGGTTAAAAACTAATTCAGTTTGTCCCTGCAGGCTTCTTTCTGTGCTGTTTAATGACTTTCCATTCATATTTGGAACTATGACGAACTGACACAACTAAACGTCTTTGTGTTTGCTACTGATTATGCTCCTCCTACAATGTCTCATCTTCTGTGTGGAGCACTGAATGGAAAGAGTGTGTGGAGTGATGAAATGTTAAGCGGTGACATTTTCTCTGGTGCCTATCATTAACGATTCTGTCTGTGTCGGTGCTAGTTGAAGGCCAGCCCTGACCCCCTCAAAGAAGAGCAGATGGGGGTTTGAATGTCACCCAGCAAAAGGGCTGCCTAAGAGCCGAGGTTAAAGCCTCCTGCTCTTCACACTTACGTTTTATTCCTCCCAAATGACTCATTACAGTATGGCACGATGGCCAGGTTCATTCATTACTGCTAACCGAATGAAAAAATGTGTTCAGCAGAGGCCAAGACTTCTTTTTGTGCTTGGTTTTAAAGACCAGTGCTGTTGTCATTGTCATTGCCATCACTGTAAATATCAACAACTGAATCTGTACCTGTACCTGAGCTGAGCTGGCACTGAAATTAGCCCCAGACAGCCCAGAGAAATCCAGCGTAAGCAAAGGACACCGACCTTCACCGTGTCAGTCGATGTACATAGCTACCAGCACAGATGAAATGTATGTTTATTCATTTATTTTGTTGTCACTCGCACAGATCTGAGCTACTTGTACATGTAGTGTTTTACAGATGAGAGGGAAGTGTACTTTCTAATCAGAATAATTGCACAGAAATCAAAGGATGGTATGTTAAAAACTAAACAGCCCAATAGAAGTAGAGTTGAAATGATTAGTGATCCAAGTCATACAATCTTTTCTCCTGGAGGAGGTAGTGACGTAAGATGGACCACGCATGAACTCCAAAGACTCACTAATCTTTACTGATCCAATAATTCAGGATGAATTCAGAAACCTGCACTTCACCTGCTGAGGAGGAGACAATACAAAAGGTTTTATGTTGTTTACGATATCATGTAAACACAGGGAAATAAAAGCAGAGGAAGGGAATTCACAGAACACTTCAAACTTTCATGTAGTGTCCATTTTCTGATTGTAATCAAACACAAAGGAGCTGACCTTGCTGTTCCCACATTGTGCCACAGTGTTTGGGTATTATGTGCTTCAGCCAGTCGTAGCGTGACGTGTTTCAGGAACTCCAGGACAAAGAGTTAGTGACGAAAGTGGACTCGTGAGCAGCAGACACTTCCATCACTATTTTGTTGTGAGGCTTCTGACCCATGTATGATGGAGCTGTCAAACATATGGAGAGAAAGCAAGGATCAAAGATTGTTGGCATGTTTACTCACCGCAGCTTCTACATGCCAGTAGTTAGGTAGAGCATAAAGACTCTTTCCTGCCGGTGCTTCAGGCTTTTCTTCAATATCTGAATCTGTTCTAACATCAAATGCTGTAACTGGAACATTCTTTACTCCTGCAGTGACTGCTGGGTAATCTCATGGCAGCTGGGCTGTACAGGTAAATCTTGACAAGTGTGTATTCGCCAGCTCCTCCAGAAATCTGCCCATTACTGCGAAGGATTCACACAGTGGCACAAAGTATGCACTGCAGACCTACCACTGTAAAGGTGAACAGGGGTTACAAGAAGAAATACTCACACTAAGAGTACGGTTTTTAATCTATAGCTAGAAATTGTGTGTGTTTTCTGATGTCGTAGATTTTATGGAAAAAGAATTTCTCCTTGTTCTCAGGCATTCATCTCAGTGTGCTGTGAACTTTCTCAGGCATTAACAATAGATCTATGCTGTGAGTGCGCTACAGTCATCTACTTTGATAATCAAACGTTGTTGCTATGGATACCTTCCATCCGTTTGCTATGAGTGTACCCTGTTCAGGGTCAAGAGTGGGCTGGGGCCTGTCACAGCATGCACTGGATAACATAAACAGTACATCCCGAGAGGTACTCACATGACAAATCAAACACATAAACACTAATGGTGAGTTTTACTGACACACTTGTTTATTTATAGGCCTGGGAACCTGGAACCTGGAGCTTACTAAAACTTGAAGCTGAAATAACCCGTAAAATGAACACTGTTTAAGGATATATGATGATATACACAGAGACACACAGAACAAAGCAGACAAACACATATTTGGTGTTACTTAGGTAAAAAGCAAAAGCTTGTAAATGCTTCCATCCCAGTAGCACGGGGTACAGGGTCGTCCAACGCACCCTGATCGGAGCTCCCTAGTGTTTTAATAAGTCGCCACGTGCAGTATGTGAATATCACACAGAGAGTGAGACTCACTTCAAAGCCACCAAAACCTGCCCATCTGATGAACTTACCCTCTTGTGCCTCTGTTGCAGGCTCTCAGCTGTAGTCATCTTTGGATTAAGTGACGATCTTTCACCAGAGACATTGGAGGTGGATTAAAGGCCTCTTCCCTAACAATGGATCCGCCAGCAGAGGTTCGAACAGACGGCAGTTCTCTGCTAAAGGCCGTCTTTTTGAGTCGCCTGCGTCTTACTCGGCTGCTTCTGGACGGAGGGGCCTACATAAATGAGAGTAACGAACATGGCGAGACACCTCTTATGGTAGCTTGCAAGACGCACCATACAGATTCACAGAGCGTACCCAAACACAGGATGGTTTGGTACGTCTTCTCAGGATGTTTATTGAAAGCATATTTATTTTAAGGACTACTGGTTTACTAGTAATAAATATGATCTTCGTTCATATAGGTACCTTCTGGAAAATGGTGCTGATCCAAACATCCAAGATAAGACAGGTAAAACCGCTCTGATGCACGCATGCCTCGAACAAGCTGGGGCTGAGGTTCTGTCACTGCTTCTGAGTAATGGAGCTGATCCAACTCTGGAAGACCATTCTGGTTTGTCAGCCTTGGTCTATGCTGTGAATTCAGGAAACAGGGATGTCCTCAAAGTCCTCCTAGATGCCTGTAAAGCAAAGGGTAAGGAAGTTATCATCATCACCACCAACAAGCTGCCATCTGGCCATCAGGTGACAAAGCAGTACCTTAATGTTCCACCTCCTCCTGACCTTGAGGAGCGTCTGCATTACACTCCGGCATCCTGTTACATGTCTGCACCTGAGGTCCAGCCCTGGACTTCTCCTCAGTGTTCCTCAGCAAGTACTTCTCCTCAACCTGGCAGCTCCCTTGTTGGCCTCAGGGATCCCCAGTGTTTAGGTGCAGGACCTGGACTAGTCACATCTCGACCAGGTTCTCCAATCCAGCATCCTAATCCCTTTGGTGTTCCTGGTGTGGATAAGCGACTAAATCTCCACAGAATACACTCAGAGCAGTGGTGTAAAAGTCCTTCCCTGCTGCTCCAGCAGAGCCAGGCCTCTTCGCTTACAGAGGAGCCAGTGGAAATTACACCTGAGGAAGAACCGTCTTTTACAGTCAACAGCCTAGTCTCCCACGGAAGACATCCAGCTGTATCACGCCACCACAGCATCGATGTGAAAGACACTTCTGGGCATCTGAAACAACTAGATAACACATTGGTAAATGAGAATAGGGGAGTAGGTGGAAGAAGAGCCTTTGGGAGAAAGATGTCTTATGACAGTGCAGCAAGTTCACTGCATTCTGTGTCACACCCAAACTTGCATCAAGACAATCCCTTTCCCGGCGATTCCAGCCCTGTAGATGAAGATTCGTCCGATTGCCTCAGACAGATGAACATTTCCAGTCTGCAGAACGTGGTACATCGGCGGAACATTGGTTTTGACCACTACAGCTCTGACTCTCAGTTACCACAGTTTGGCAGCAGAGAAAATACCTCCAAAAATGGCGGCGGAGCTGGAATGGGATCAGAAAAACAGAAGCTGGTCAACAGCAGATCCTCCACCCTTTCAGGATCCAGGGAGTCCTTGGAGAACTCTGTTCAGAAAAGAAGCACAGCTGGGCTGGAGCAAAGAGGATCAGGTGCCCTTCTTCTGGACCACATCGCCCACACTCGCCCTGGTTACCTCCCTCCCCTGAAGCCCCATGCTCCTATACCAGACATTGGGGTCAGTTCTAGATCTTCCTACACTTTGAGTGGTAGTAGCAAGACGTTGAATGGCATCCTTTCAGGGTCAAAGGCCATTCCACCATGTGCACCTGTTTTCCCAGGAGATCTAAAGGTCAAGAAAATGCTGTGGAGACGACATTCAATGCAGAGTGAGCAGATAACACACTTGTTTGAACTTTGAAGACACATTTGGCCACTAGAATAAGACTTTGCATGTATAATAAAAATGTATACGTTTTCACCTGTATATCGCTTTACTGTTCCTGAAGGTAACATGCTGATGTCGGTTTATGTAACTGCAGTGTGAAAGATTATAAATATCTAAGAAAATTAACACAGCTTCCCAGACAACAGATGATGGTCCTCCTCCAATTCAGGCCCTGAAAAAGCTATTGTTTGCATGATTCTAGAGCAGAACCGAAATATAAAAGGCATTAATAACCAATTCTTCAGTCTCTCATCCATCCATCTATATATGCATTGCCTAAATGTTAAACATGAAAAGAACTACCACATATCAACGGTATCTATCCGTCTACACCAACTGAAGAACCACAGCAGGCCTGCACCTACACATTTCTCTCCACTCTGGTCTCTTCGTGCTGGGAGAGCTTACTCATTTGGAAGAATATTTCATCTAAATTGACAATTAGGAAATCTGCATCCTTGAAAACATAAAACCTTCTCAGATACTCTTTTCACTGTGTACCGAGTTGCCAGTGGCAACACGTAAGTGGTGCACTCAGCCTTCAGCGTCCTTCATTAAATTGTATTATATTGCACTCTCTGTTCTCAATAAACCTTGTTTGTACCAAATATTTGAGTGGCTTTGTAAGATGTGCAACACACGGTTGTGGTAAAAGGCAAAAAGTGAAAACAAGTTTTCTTTGGACTTTATTGCTCAGAGAAGGAAATATGTTCACCACTAATTGTCACCAAAGAGCTCTCAGCATAGCATCTGATTGTTTTATCTATTTAAAATTAAACCCAATAAAGACAAACTTGAAGTCATTGTATATACACTTCACTACATGTCTGAGAGACACACCTCTTTACTCAGTTACATTCACTTCAGGGTTAGCTCTCTAGTGTCTAGTGTTTGCATATAGAGATTTTACATAGACACCTTACACAGAAATGTGGTGCATTGTTCTAGATTAGAATTTAAAAACGTTTCACATAATTACCTCCAACTACCCTGGAACAGTTTTACCTACACAGAAAAGCATCAATAGTTATTAAAACATCAGAGACTATCTTTCATATTCATTTTTTATTGAATGTTGAGGTAATGTTAATTTTATGTAAAGTGTTCAGATACTTCTCTGGCCCACAGATTTTACATAGTAAAAAACTTGCAACTTTTTATCAATTTGATGTAGTGACTGCATATGTTTGTCTAGACACTTTCCAAATAATGTGAAACACATATCTTAGTCCACAGACTTGAAGCCTTCTTATCATAGAAGGAAAGGGCAAACATGTTAGAAAGTAATAAAACAATTTGTGTAGTGAAAGTACTTGTTAATTGTCATATTTTTCTTGCAGCTCCTTGGGTGGTTGGAACCCTTAGATGATATGCTTTGCTTTCTTGTTTCCACTTGGGGGCATCAGAGTATTGTCAGAGTTGAGGAAGCACAGTCAACGATTGCTGAAGAAGGAGCTATGTCTCACTGAGCTCCAGCCTTAGAGAGTCTGGTAGGTCATAGTAGATCCTGCTGATGTCAAACATCTTTCTGTAGGGTAGTAAGTCGTGTAGTGTATACTTATCATTCTGGCCCGTCCACACTGTTAGCGTGTACCTGTGAACGACAGGAATGCAGAGTTAGAAGCCAACACATCACTTATATTATTTCACTGTCATGCTAAAGAGTGGTGGCCTGACTGAACAAAGACTAGCACTTGGATGCTTGTGTTCAAATGAATGTGATTACTTTAACCATATACCATCATATGTATGTTAGGTACATGTGGAGTGGATCCGTTGAAAAGCTGTCTTTCAGACGCCCCAGGTTCAGCCACCAGACATCAGACTATGCAGTATGAGTGCCAGCATCTTGATCAAGTCAGAGGTCTCACACCTCTGACATGTAGCTCTAAAGAAATAATGTCTTCGTGCCTCACTCTGTCCTTTTGCATACCGTGTTTGTATGAAAAAACTCTCTGGTCAGTGGTAAATGGTAAACAGCACAACGGGATGGTTGTTAGTAGCCTCCTTCTCATCTTAGAGTGGATCCACTGTATGGCAAAACAACTGTTCATGTGTCTGCACAGCACAAGGTGTAAAGCAGGGGCTGCAGGTGTTCCTGGTGGTGGATGCATGTTCTCTTTTTGTTGGGGTTATAAAGGTACGTGTAGCTTCCCCTTACAGACTGAATGGGGGCGGCTTTATAGGTGGTGATACAGTAGATACATAGAAAAATGATAGGGAATTGAAACTAAAAACATCTTATGTCTGAATGTCATTGATTTATTTCAGTATGTGGTCTAATAGTATGCCAACCTATACTTTTAATTTCTAACCATGTTGATTGTTTCACTAATCATGAACTCATGCTACATTCACATGCTGGAGTGAAGCAGAGCAGAGAGTAGGTGGAGGATGTGACATGAGTTGACCCATCGTGTTGATAGTTACCTGTCCGACTGCTGCAGCAGCCATGTGAGCTGGGGAAATGACTGGGCCAGGAGAGCTGCACGCACTGGGAAAGTGACAGGATGTTGAAGCTTGCTACAGATCTCCTCCATCCCACGCACCATGTCCCAGCTGTAACCTGAAAACATTTAACACAAGTCAATCTGAAAATTTCTTACATGTGGTTAAGATGTAACGTTCATTTCAGTCTGGACTGTCTAAAAGGACAAGCTTGGTTCTTTTATACTCTCTTTTTTTCTGCAAACCATCCAACCATGAATCATTTACCAGCTTGTGTGTGTCAGCTTAGGTCACAGCTAGATTCAAAAGCACCTTGATGGCCTATTGTAGACTTGGTGTATCAGGGTCCAGAAAGGAACAGCAGTACTGCAGTTGTGTGACACTGACGTGTCTTCACCTGTGTTAACTGTGCCAGCAGTCCATCCTGTAGTCCAGCCAAGAGAGAGCACGGTAGGAGAGGGAAGAGTCGTCAAAGCAGAAAGAAAAGCCTGAGGCTCCAGAGGTCTGGCCTGTCCTCCAGGACCAGAGAGGATATCAGCATTCACCCAAACAGGACGACTCCGCTCTGTCAGCACCTCCTCCAGCAGAGCCACAGATGGAGAAACCGCCTCAAGGCTGCGCGGGGAGAGAACACATTGTGAGCACAACACATGATTTGTCACACAGTTTAGCTGCAACGCTGTAGTGATGACCTGTGTCTGTACTAAATAACATTTACCACAGGTCGAAAACGTGAGCTGAACGCATGTACAAAATAAATCTGCCTGCTCCGTCATCACACTTTGTCTGGAGCCTCCCTAAACATTCCAGGCAGTCCCACATATGCACTTCTGTTTTTCCACCACTCTGCTCTGCCCACAAAACAGAGCAGATACGGCCGGCCACTGTAAACTGAAAATAAACTCTTCTCACCTCTTAAAGTCTAGTTTAATTCCCTTGTTGTGTGTTTTCACGCCTTCCAGCCACTCCCTCAGTGAGATGTCACTGTCTGTGTCTGGGGGGTGCGCCATTATTGGCTCTTTGGGGTCATGACCTCTCATGATGATGTCAGCCTCAATCATATGAGTGGGCCCTAGAGAGGAAAGTTGTTGGTCAAACACAGTCAGTACCCAGGTTTATACTGTATGTGACATGGCGGGTGATCATTTTTGCATCGTGTGCTTCGCATTAAACTATTATTTATCTACATTAACAACACACAAAATATAACTAGGGATAGTCTCCAGAACTGGACACCGCTATCTAACTGCCCATTAGTAGTTTCTTCATGCTGTGTGGCTGTTGTAGTTAAATGTTGAGTCCACTTACCATGTTTCAGCTTCCACACAACATTTGTTGGACACATATACTCACAGTAGAATCCGATCTGGATCTGATCTGAGGTGATCCAGGTGTGCTTTTAAAAAACCCTGTGAAATAATGTGTTCTTATACTTCCACTTATATAAACCTACGTTTTAAAATGTTTCCACAAGTCTGAGAATAGAATCATCTGATCTTAGTCTTTGTCTTGAGGTTATACATTTTAACAACAAAATAAAAGGCTTCACTAAGAGAAGTTGTTTTTTTAACGCACACACCTGTGTCTGCTTTTATACGTAATTTTTAACATGCTGGTAAAGATTGGTTTCGGTGTCACACTTTGCCAACACTAAGAGATGGGGAAACTCTGCATCTTAGGTTTCTCCTAACTTCTCCCTTAAGTCCCGAATCACGTGCGAACTTCGGCGCGTCAACAACATCACGAACGTACCTGCTAGAGCCTCCTGCAGCCTGTTCCTGCTGTTCACAGCGTGCGACCACCTTACTTCAGCACAGTCCCTCTTCTTTAATTGGCTCTGACTCATGAAATAGTCCAGCGTCTGGTCAGACATGCTGCCTGCGGACAAAACGTCACTGTCAAACTTCAGTCGAGTGGCGTTAGCTAGCGAGTGTAGCTAGCTGAAAGCAGTTGACACAACTTTACATATCCTGGTTAGTTTTACCCTTTAAAGTCCAAACGATGTAACCTAAAAAACACCCAATTGCAATTAGGACAGTTCTACGTATGTTACCACGAGAAAAAAACGTTGATATAAGAAGAAACATCAGCTTAGGACTACGCTACGTTACCAGAGGTAACATAGACTTCCGGTTACGATCTTTCGAAATAAAACAACCAGCAGTATTTAATTAATCTATACATTTCCAGAGAATTAACTAGCAAAGTGCCTGCCAGACACAAAGTGGTTTGCACCTAATTTAATGTTAATTTAAGAACTAACCTTTTAGGCTAAAACTTCTCATCTGCTTTCAACATCGTTATCACTGAGAAACTCGCCCAGCTCTCTGTTCCCCTCTCCACCTGTCAGTGGTTCTACAACGTCCTGACCTAGCACAAAGCTGAACATGCTTAAAACTGTGGAGATAATAGTAGATCACACCCTCTGCCCACACACGCCACAAAAAACCCTAAGAAGCTCTGCTTAACTGTGTCAGTGGCTGAAACTTTTAAGTTCTTGGGTTTCAGCATCTCCTACATCATTAAAAGCTGAAGATGTACTTCCTACAGCAGCTGAAGAAGTTTCACCTTTCTCCAGTTGTACTCTGCTGTGGAGTCCATCCTGTGATCCTCCATCACGGTGTGGTTTGGAGCAGCCACTGCACAGGACAAACACAGACTGCAGCACCGAGCCCTCCCACCCTGGACACAACCTCTTCCAGCTTCTACTCTCTGGTAGATGCTACAGATCTGTCTGATAAAACTAACAGGCACAAGAACAGCCTCCCCTTAGACCATAGCACATCAACAGCTGATTGTTTCTGTGATATGAATATAAACTACACACCATGTTCTTTATCTACATGAGTTAGGCCTCCTCATGGCTCTTAGTTTGTAGTAACTCAAAATTTACAAACCTGAACCTGAAGTAAAGTACACACTACAATTCAACAAACTTCTGTATCTGCTCCACACACTCATCTTTTCGTCTTATGTGCCACACTGTCCATACCTTTTGGTCTATATTTACGTTTTGCACAACCAATTCTTGTCTGTGCCATTATTCTTTGTTGTTAATGTCTGCACTGTCCTAGAAGAGCCAGAAAAGACCTGAAGCAATTTCCTTGTGCAGCATACTTGGTGAATAAAGCTGATTCTGATACACACAGATAACATAGAAAACGTTTACTAACTCATAGAATCCAATACAGACCCAATTTTCTTATATAGCTCATATATGTGGAATTGTTCTACTTATTTCTTTCTGATTTATTACCAAAACATGTTTCTTTATAAGTACACAAGGAGAGTCTAAGCAATGAAAGAGCTACTTGTGTTAGCATGCAACAGCACAAGGTGAGTCTTCTATTCTACTAAGTACTGTACTGATTAGTCAACATAATTGTGATAAATGCTTGTATTTTTAGATTAGTTATTTTTATTTTTTTTCACTTTTAAAATGTCGAGGTGTTTTACAGGAGTATTTACTTTTCTTTACTTCACTTGTCAGACACTTATCTCAAGTCATTTACAAAGAGAAGAAACAAGCAGTTACCATTTAGTTTCTGTACATTCTGAATTACTACAAATTAAGAGTCCGGAAGAGGCCTAGCCTGTCAAGATAAAAAACATAATAGGAACTATAAAGTGCTAAACATGATGTTTTTTAAAGGTGAAACTAAACAGTGGCTTGTTTAGTGAATTCATAGACAACAGACAAAGGCAGAGCGCGCGCGGTGGGGCGGCGCGTTGACGTCATAGGCGTACGTGCTTCTGCTACAGCTCAGCAGACGAAGTCTCGTCTCCATCATCGAGCCTTCGGTGTAGCAGGTCTGCGGCGGACAGCAGACACCCTGCGGAGGACTCGCCGCTGCGCTCGGATGATCCCTGCTGCCGCCTGCGTCGTCTCCTGAACGTGTTGCCTTTGTCGTTGCCTCCTCTCCTCCTTCAGCATCAGGGTATGGGGGAATGATCAGCACCGACCACCCTCCGCCGACACCTCCTCCTCCTCTTCCTCCTTCTGCTTCTACTTCGCTCGGTCTCCGTGTCCCCTGTCAGCCGTCGGAGCTCTGCCCAGGATGCGGGCCCCGCTGCTCGGCCAGGCTGCGACGTTTGCGGCCCTGATGGTGCTGAGCACCTGCCTGACAGGTGAGAGTGCAGTTTGGTCTCTGATCTTCTGGGGTGGTGCATCATGTAGATTATATCATCTCGTATCAGTGATCTCATGTGGTATATTGATCACTGTTAAAATGCTCATTTTCAAGCAAACAAACGACTGTCTTCTGTTTTTCAATGATAAAAAAGAAGTGGAGATACAGTGCTGTGAAAAGAATTCATATCCACATGTTGTCACGGTACAGCCACAAACCTAAATGTGTTTTATTGGGATGTTATGTGATAGACAAACACAAAGTTTGATAAATACTCCTCAGAGTTAATACTGTCAAACCACCTGAGCTGTGGATCTCTGCGTCTCCTCCACTCTTTGCCCAGTCTGTGACTTTAGATGGACCGACATGTGTTGGTAGGTTGGCTTTGTCTTCTCATCTTTAGACGATGGATTAAACAGGGTGTTCAAAGCTTAGAATATGTTTTTATAACATAATCATTTTGTCCCTGACCTGTCTGGTTGTTCCTTGGTTTTCACGAAGCTGTTTGTTCTTTAATGTTCTCTAACGCACCGTCACTGAATAGCTGTATTAATTCTGAAGTGTGTGTGTGTTACAATCCTTGTTGAGCTGCTGATATACAGTTCATGAGCAGAAATGCCTTTTTGCTTTATTACGATTTCTGAGCTGCTCTAGTGTCATGGCAACATGCAGTCCCAAGATGTATCCCTGTATCATGAAAATAACTGACAGACTTAAAAGTCTCAATCACAGTGTAATCAATAAATCGATTAGTCTGTAGATACACATACGTAAAGATGCATGCATTGTTGTTGTACTGTGGTTCTGGGCCTTCCCAGCATGTGGTGTGTGCATCTGGCTGCAAGACGGTACAGAAGAAATCACATTAGCTGGTGGGCTTGTGATGTGGCAAATGGATGATTCAGTGGCAGAGAGCAGGATGGAGCTTGATGTTTTCAGGGCATGTGAGTGCGTATGTTGGTGGTGTCATAGCCTGAGTTATCGTACGTAAAGGTGTCGGCTGTGGTCTGGATGTTCTTACAGACACATTCCTGTTGTCATAGTTTAAGTGTGTCAGCATGGCTACAGAACATCACACACCCTCTGCTCACTCTCTCCATATCCCACCACTGCACCAGGAATGGCATGCACGCTCAACTACAACAGGTGGTGTTAATAACCGAATGCATACTGTAACACATGTGCAAATAATGAATGTGACATTTAACATAACATTTAAAAATATCATACTAAAAAGCATAGAAACAAAAATACTGAGTTTAATTTAATAAATAAATAAAAACAAACACAAAATGAAAAGTGTTTTCAAAGTGTCCACATCATTAACAGATGGATGGATAGAAATAAAACTGCACATTGACTAGTCTACTGTAAAATGTTGGGCCTGTCATCTGTTGCCGTGGATAATGATGAGGCGTCTCCGTGACAGCAGCTCCTCACAGCACAGTGCTGCTGGTATCATGATGTGATGAGGAATATGTTTCATCAAGATTTATTTATAGTCCTAATTCTAGTGGTTGAAATATTGCCCTCAGCTCTTTGAGACCCCCGCGCAGCAGCAGCAGCAGCAGCTGACGATGAACACAAGTTTTTTTTGCTGTGGTTCTCACTAATCAAATACGTACAATACTTAAGACAAACGAAGGTATTTGTTAGACATTCTGAGTCATTGCTAAGGCTGAACCCAAATATTTGGATATTCTTTTAATGGATAGAGATTTGGTTGCCTGCTTACACCATACATCAGTGGGGAGGGGATTGTTGTCTACACTGATGGATGCAGACAAATGTGTTACAGGCGATTGTAGGTCACAGAGGAGCCAACTTGTTCATCATGTTGTGTGGAACTGTGCATCGAGCGAGCTGCGTGCTGAATGAACTAAATGTATCATCAGTACACCGTACAGGAAAAGAATGAAAGCTGGAGAAGCCAGAGGAGGAGAGCGTAGAAAGTCAACAGCTGTTCCTGCTCTTGTTTTCTTACTAACTGGAAGGTGCAGGACTGGGCCTAGTTCACCCCGTATGTTCTCATCATGTACAATAACTAGTACTCAAGTACTATGCTTAAGTTCCATCTGAGGAACTTGTGCTGTATTGTTACTGTCACTGTTACCTGTGGACTGTGATGTATCTTGACATCATTAGTTCCTCTTTGCAGTCTTTAGGTAACAACATGTTTTAATTCTACATGTACAATACTTACCTGAGTAGAAAGATGAAGATGTATTTCTGTCAGTAGATTATTTTTGGACTGTATACACATGTGACCGCACTGAGGACGATCAGTGTTCAACACGCTTTGCTTAAATGAATCTTAAGGTTTGAAATTCAGTTTGGCAGCATTTAAGAGATGGAGGCCCGATGCTCTGGCCCTGGCTTCTGTCCCTGATGACCTGAAACCAGGTTCCAATCAGGCCTTAAACCACCCATAACCTGGATCACCACAAGATTTAATGGCTGTAATTCACTTGAGTTTAGCTTTTTCAGCTTTGGCCTGCTGAAAAACAAGAGCATCATTATTCCACTATATACTGAGATTTGAATGTTGCTTAGTGAAAACACCATTGCCATTTAGTTTTGGCGTGAACAGGAGATTCTCTTAGTTTGATATGTATTTTGTTTTCTTTCTCTTATCAAAGATGAGACCAGGGTAACGGTTCATAAATCAGCATTACCAGCACAATGTGACTCTCTCTCTGACATGTGACACCTATTAGCAGTGATCCTCTTTTGCCCTGTCAGGTGAGCTATAAGTCTGGGACTAAGTCCCACTCTGCTCTGAAGGCAGACAACCTGGCTGTGAGTGCATGCTGTCCATCTGTCTGGAATTCACAGGCATGTGCCAGTTGACTGAGTTCCTCACTTAAGATGACTGAGGCAGCGTTACATTTCTTGCTGCTGTTTCTCGCGTGCCTAGTTGAACGTCTCAGAGTTGAGAAGGACCAGCGGGGATAGCTTTGTCGGTCTGCAGGTGATGAAAGCTGGTAACTTCGTTCGAGATAAACCTGGGGGTCCTAGAGATGTGGTTTAGTTTATTTTAATCTAGAAGTTTAACATCCTGCTTTTGTTTTTTAGTGACGGCATCATGGGTGGAAGCATATTCCTGGAATATTTCTATTTTCCTATAGAAGTGAGGACATGACTTCAATCAAGAGAGAGAATTCTCTTGTCATCAACTGTGTGTAACTACAGGTTTAAATCAGTGATGCCACAAGTGACGCATTTCATAGGAAACAAAGTGATTGAGCTTGTGTGAAGATGTGTTTATTATATTATTCCTGTGTTGTCCTTTATTGGAATTTTGGATGTTATGCTCTTCAATCCTGCTTGATGTGTTTCTTGTTGTTGCCAGGAGTCAAATGTGTTGAGATTTGGAGGATGTGCAGGATTATTATCCATAAGAGGTCTGCCTCTGTCAAATCCTACCCAAAGCCTAAACGGACACATAATTCAGACCAGCCTTGAGACGGAGTAAATGAGAAAAGAGAAACTGAACATGTTTCATTTTCGTTGATCAAACACATGACAGCAGGTTGCTAGGAAACTGTAAAAGTGTATTTGACACTGCAGGAATTTCATTAATGCTCAGAGACTCAGTGAACATCAGTGGCGTCCAAGAAGACAAAAAGCCTGTAATAATAATTCAATTCAATTCAATTCAATTCAATTTTATTTATATAGCACCATTTTACAACAAAAGTTATCTCAAGGCACTTT
>JAUMTR010000027.1:1589752-1600704 GCA_032270685.1 Microctenopoma stevenorrisi | reverse complement strand
ATATATATACTTATATAGACACACACACACACACACACACACACAGAGAGAGACATAAAACTTGAATAATTTCAAAGTAATTTGAAACGTCTTTGCCTAGAACTCTGAACCAGAGTGACTCCCCTTTGTAAATATGTTATCTGACTAACATGGCTTGTCCCCATGGTTTGTGATGTGTAAATAGCTGCTGGTGTGTACAGGAAAGAGATCTTACCTCTTACTCAGCGTGTTTGTACACATGTTCCTCATATATGAAACTGTTTCCATTATCCAGCAGTCAAGTGTTACGCAGACGAACTGTTACTTAAAAAATTGTAGGTTTGTAGATAAGGTGAAAGCAGAGAGTATTCACACACTATAACCGCGAACACGAACAAAAGACGAGCACTATGTGGGTCTAAGTCATGATGTCAACCCAAATACTTTAAATATGACAAGTCCCATTAACATGAAATTGACTGGACCATAGACACATACAGGGCATTAACGCTCTCATTGCACACGACCTTTAAAAAGTTTTGAATTGTCTTTTTATTCCTTATTTAACACCTCGCCTGAGATTCTTAGACAGGTTTCAGAAGGAAAGGACTCTTTGTGTCTGGCCTATGCTCCAGATGCTAGGCTAATACAGAACCATTTCCTAATGGCTAAACATGCATGGGCTTTGCTGATGGTGGACCACTGTATCAAATAAAGAGCGGTTTCCAGCTGTGACAGTCATTTACTCACTACTGATCAATGTACTGTACAAAAAACATCCTATGTTCTATATTACTACTGAAGATCATGTAGTTATCATTAATAAAGTGTTAGTACATGTCTTATTTTAGATTAAGTTCTATTACTGTGTAAGAACAGCTGTAGAAATGAAGAGAACTCTCATTACATACTTAGACACGAAGATGGGTCAGTTTGGAGCGTGTGGATAAGGGGAATGCCACCATCAGTGGTTTGTCTGAACTGAATGAACACAACACTGACAGCAGAACATTTTCATAAGGCCGTGTGTGTTGCCCACGTGGTGCAGCCCTGATGGATATTCTCTGCTTTTTCCTTAACCCAACCTGCTTCTCTCACCTGGCTTAGACACTGCACAACTAGCTTTCTGTCTGTTGTACTGCTCCACTGCGTAACCTCCCATTCGACTCCACACCTCCAATGATTCCTCTGATGCAGTAAACACACTGTGCGTGGCAGGGATGTAACTGTGGCCTCTTTGCTGTCGTCTCTCAGGAAAGCCGCCGTCTGTGGCTCCTCTCTTCAGCCTGCTCCTACTTTCTCAGTCTCTCAGCTCTCCCGCACTGGAGGATCATGTTCAAATTGTACTTGACCAGCTCACACACACTCACACATGTTAAAACTAGAAACGTCTACAGCAGAAACCACAGAGTATTAACACTGGACATCTCTACCTGTGTTTAAAAGACTGCTTTACTGACATCCACTGAGCTTGTGGCACAAAATCAAAGACAGTTTACTGATTGGAGGGATGAGGGAGGACTAGAAAAGATCTGGTTCTCCTGTTGATTGCCTTTTTTAACTGTTCAAAATAAAAGACGTGCAGAGTCTGACACGTGAACTGTTAGCTCTGCTTTCCCTTCACCAGGACTGAGAGCTAAACAAAAGCCGAGCTGGTGAAAAGGTTTTGCTGTTCTCTCTCTGATAATGAGTGGGTCTCCTGAAGGAACTCAAGAACAAGTAACTACCTGTAGGCTAGTTCTCTTTGATACCGACTGTTTTCACACTGTATATGATGCGTTCTCACTAGTGAGAACGTCTTTGCCACTATGTCTATCATGCATGTGAATATACCAGAGACAAAGATATAAATATTTATATAAACTGAAATGTGACAAATTGTTGTGAAGTCTCTTTTTTCACTTATCACATGTTAGAAGGTCTTAGAAACATTTATGTCTCATTTAAAGGGCTAATTCATCCCCAAATCCACTATTTATATTTGTGGAAAGTACTGTGACTCATGAGTCACACATCCAGTATAGAAACTGTGGTGAGGAGGGCCACCTGCCGGCACACGTGTTAATGTGGATTGGGATTGTTGTTTGCTTAGTCACTGGATTTATTTCTTAGTCTGAATAACTGGCTTAATTTTATCGATTTTAAACAAGAACACTGCAGAATCCTGCCCCAAAACAATGATACCAATTAGCAATTTGTGCAACACTTATTATATACACTAATGAGACCAGTGTGTATCTGCACACACCAGCAGGTGGCGCTAACGCCGTGGCTAATACTTTTGGGTTGCATAATAATAATAATAATAATAATGAATTCTTTATTGATCCCCTTGGGGGAATCGTTGTTGGGCAGCTGCTAGACCTGTGTCAGTGCTGCTACCAGGTTTCTGTGTGTTGTTCAAGGACACAGACACAGCTTTGGGGGGACTGAGAAACAAGTCGCTGTCCCTTGAGTTGGAAGACATCTGCTCTACACACTTAGCTTTCATACCACCCCATATGTATCACATTACATTTTGGGTCATTTTATACATTTTGTTCAGAAGTAAAAAGCAACTAAAGGTGTAAATAATAATAAAAAGTCAAATGTTGTGAAGTTCTCGACTGCTGTACTTCAATATAACCTATTAGATGTCACACTAGGTCTCACACCTCTGTATGGAAAATCTAGTGCATGATATTTAATTTATGTTTTTATGTTTAGCCAATCAAATGTAATGTATTCATATATATTATAGTACACAACCAGAAAAAATGAGTTCACACTATTTCACAAATGAAACCAGGAAGAAATTTAAGCTATGTTCAAAAATGTACCTGCTAACCACATCTAAAGCTCACTGAGTCCCACATCTGAGTTTGTTTGAGGAAAGAAGTAGAAATGACTGGTGGAGGCTCTGTGGGTTTTCTGTAAACTCCTCTGGCTCAGTAGCAGCTGCACAGAGCCTGCTTTATTAACACCTAAGCACTTTTGCTATGTTGTTGTTGTCCACTAAAGGACCACTGCAATGAGGAGTCAAAGAAACAGACAGCGACAGAAATGCGATGTCTGGAATAGACAATGCACTGCTGGCTTGCTGCCCCTCTGACAGACCTGTATCAGCAATAAAGCCATGCATCTTTTTCACAGATCACAACGATGCAGTGGTTAACACCTGTGGTGCACAGCAAAATAAATACTCTGGGTTGGAGCCTGTCGGCTGTAGTGTGGGTTTACGCCCACAGTTCAAATAAATTAGAACTCTTAATGAAGGACTTTACGTATAATGAGGGTCATGTGTAAGATTAGGCATCCTAACGTCATGGCCATCATTTTAAAAAGGTTTCCTTTTTTAGCAATGTAATAATAAATAATGTATGATATAACAAAACATGAGACATCGTCAGAGATGGTGCTGGTAGTGGTATGTAGTTTTGCATGAGTATCGGGCACTTGTTAGTTTCTTTTTTTAACCACGTGAAATTTCCCTCAGATTCCAAATTGCATTTTCAAAAAAACAAGACAGGAGCATCATTAAATCAGAAACAGAGTAGTATGTAACACAATCGCACATTCAGCTAAGCACTGGACTCTAACGCTAATTTCTAATTTCAGTTTATTCTTTCACCACTGACTGGAAATGTAATATTCAGGCAACCCTCGAGCAGCTCACATCTGAAATTGAAATTAATTCACACCATGCAGAACTTAACAGTCTTCAGTTTAATGTATAATCAGAAACAACTTTTTGCATTCATTCCGTACGTGCACACATCATTACAGATTTAACAAGTGTTATAGTGGAGAGTTACTGACTCGTTCTCACACTTTTTTCTCACCACATCTTTGATCATCATGACAGTGTTTACTGGAAAAAGAATCTGTCACCTTACAGACTGTAGGCTGTGCTGTTTGAATCCGCATGGCCACAAACCCAATTCTGGACGGAGAGTGGGAGGAGTGGATTTACTTCTGTGGCTTTACTGCTCAGATCACTCCACTGATGCAAAGCAGAGTGAGCTAAGAAAGAAACGCGGACTGGCAGCTAAAAGCTCAAAGGGGTCACACTGTAACGACATGAAACTCACATTTCAATTTAAAACCATTAAAAGCAGGAAACTAGTTTCCATAGGTTTCATGTATTTTCACATTCATACTGGATTCAAAAAGTCCTGAGAAACATTCCTACTGTTTGTCTGGAGAAAGAAAGTGACAGTAGTTGGGTAAAAGATGCATTTTCACACCTGCACGCTCATGTGCATATGCACCACAAGGTGGATGTGGTTGTCAGATTATTAGTTTTAATGTCAACAAAGCTGTCCAACGGCAGTATGAGGACATTGAACAGGAAACATTTAAAACACCAATAGACATTCTGAAAAGCTCTTTATATCAATCAGTAAGTAAATAGTTTCGTAGTTTATCTCTAGCTCATTGTACACAGTGAAGAGTAAAAGTCTGTGGTTTGAACACACGGCTTATTTATAGTTACACGTGATGGCCCACTTCTGCCTTTTTTCTACAATGCTCAGCATCAGCCTAAATTTGTCTCTGTGTTGGAAGACACATGTTTTTACATCATGTGGCCACTGTTTGTTTTTCACATTTCTGTGGTGATCCCACCACAGCAGCATTCTCGTTCCAATCAAATTTTACATTTTGACCCAACCCTCTAGATCAGCATAGACTCGTCTGGCTGGTAACTTTGGAAACCTGACGCAGATTTGACACAGTCTTTCCCTCCAGTCCGTGTATGTCTTTATTCTGTGAGTGTGATGCCACTGGAGATACTTCTCATAGGCCTGCCTGTCTTCAGCCACGTGGTGCAGATACTCAGCCAGGTCTGCTGTGTTTGTGAAATCAGACACATGGATAAAAGAATAAGGGGGGGCCAGGGCCTCGTAGGTGGGTCTGCTGGGGCCGAGAACCACCGGTATGGCTCCTGCTTGGAAGGCGTTCCTCCAGAGCTTCTCAGTGATGTAGTCCTTTGTCTCAGAATTCTCAAAAGACAGGTAGAACAGACACTTTGCAACAGTGGGCAACAACTCCTTGTCTGAGAGTGGTTTCTTGTTCCACATGCCGTACACCTCTATGCGGATATGCTTCTTCAGGCTTTGGTAGACAGCAGCCCGAGCCTGGTGAGACTTGTATCTACTGACCACCCAGCTGACAAGGCAGGAGCGATTTGGAGCAGCCTGAACGGCCTGCTTGTGGCCTCCTAGCACAGTCTTTCCATAAGGGATGGATATATCTGCGTCTTGCCTGTAGCTCATCGTCCAGTTGAAGAGGCCATTGAGATGTGTGAGGTTTGCATTGTTGACCGGAGGCTCCAACGACATCCAAACCCAGCGCTGGCCATTCGGACGCTCCAGATGCAAGGGCAGCAAGGACACACCCCTGCCCAGCTCCTGGTGGTGAAACACAACCACGTCAGCAGTGGAGAAGGTGGAGGTGTTATCAGTGAGGAAACAGCCACTGATGTTGTACATCTTAAGGCATTTGTCTCCGTTCAGGCTGTAGGAGCGTCCGAATGGCCAGTGCCACAGCAGGATGCTGATGTTTCTGAGAGGTGCACCTGGATGAGATTTCTGGAAATGACCCCTGTCAATCAAGAGGGTGTAAAAGGAAGTGATGAGAACAAAGAAGAGGAGGAGGAATCTTTGTGATTGTGACAGTGTCATGGCTGCTGTGTTGATTCCAGGTTAAAAGGGCACCGATCACTGATAGGGAACTCCTAGAAAGGAAGGAAGGGTAGATCAGAGACTGTGTTTGCATTCTCACCAGTGCAGGAACTGAAGTGAGCAAGGCGTTACCAACACAAAAAAGCATTAAAACTTAATACTAATGATTAAATACAATTAAAAATAACACAACAAAAAATCATTTTTTTACACAATTCATGAGAAACAATTGTTAGTAATGGCTCTTTAATTCAGTTCAAGTTCTGGTTATTTATTTATTTATTTTTTTTACTTTTTTGCATTTGGTAATCAGAACAGAACATAGAAGTAACTGTTTGTGGTTAGAACTAAAAATAAGATCAAATGAAATAAAACACCCAGCTAAACTCTTTCTGTGAGGGTTTTATAAAGCATGTGACTGACACAGCCTCATAGCTCTGTTAACTTTTTTGTTGTTAATTTCAAGAGAGAGATTTAAAAATAAAATGCCTGGTAATTTGTGAGCTGATTGTAACTACCAGCTTAGCTCCGCACAAACGTGGTTAACTGTACACACATTCAATCAAACTCCAAATGAGTTGAAGTACATCTTCTAAGATTTGCCCTGTCCTCTGCTAAGAGAACAATGCATTTTATTGTTTTTGTGCCACTTTATTAAATTTGATGCTGTTCAAAATAATTAGTTTGATACATTTTTTACAGAACCATACAGTTATTATATTAACTAAATTTGTAAAGTAGTGGAGTCTAATGTAAAATAGTTTACAATATTTTTCTCTGACTTGTAAAAGTTAAATTGAATATATGGAAATCCAGGATGTGGGAAAATGTTTCTTATCACCCCTGGCGCCATACATACAGCAGAAATCTGTTAACTTCAAGCCCATAGTAAAAGCTCTGACGACACCTTATTACCGGGCATATACATATATATACATATATATATATATATATATATATATATATGTATGTATATGTAAAAGATAAAAATGAGGCTGAGGAAATGCTGGTACGTACCTGTATTTCATGGCACCAATCTGTCTGCTGCTTGTTCAGCTTTCTCCTTTTCAATACACTTCTTCAATTGCCCTCCTCAAATTACACATACACGCCCAGCTCTAGCCGATGTTTGACCCCTGTCAACTTAGCAGCAACACAATGTAAAAACATATCGAGAGGAGGTGGTTCTCATACCTGCCACTGTGCCACCCTATTTCACAATTATTCAACTGGCTCTCCTCTTCCTGTTCTCACTCTGCTAAGGAAGAGGGCACACATAGGTTACACATAGGGTAGGTACCAACCACACAGTGACTGTTTCTAGCTGTTTCTACCCTCCCAGTTCACATTTAGTTTTATTTAAACGCCATGCACCTGTGCCCGCTCTGTCCTCCCACGCTTTTCCTTTTGATTTGACCTGTTTTAAGTCACTGCTGTAAATGTTTTTGTGTGAAAATCTCAGAACTTGGGAGTAAAATGTGGCAAAACAGTAGCAAGTCAAATGACCTTTTGACTCTTATTTGAATGCCATGGCTCACTTACTGGTTCAACTTCCATCGTAATGCATGTTTTTGGATGTCACATGCAGTCTCACCTCCCTCACACTTATAATATCCTTTCTTCTTCTACTGAAGACTCACACACACACATGATGTTATCATTCATCCTGTTAATCGAGGCCTTTAAAGGTTCTCTGTGCAAAAATGTACTTAAATGTTTAGCTGTAGACAATAAAAGTCAGGCAAGTAAAAAATGAGCAACGTAACTCTCTGTAGATGACTTCATTTAATCATCTCGGGCTGCTGAAGCTTCAGATTAGCTTTAGATACACATTTCAATACATTGTAGAAAAAATCCAAGACTGTTTCAGTTGACACTGCACAACTAACAGGCAGCTTGTGTCATGACTTCTGGGCAGATAGTTTCCAAAGGAGGAAGGAAGTGGTAAAGGTTTCATAAAGTGAAACTTGATCATAAATATTCTTTAAAGGTTGTGGTACAGACACAACTGTTCAAACTGCGAGGGTCCATTCTTCAGTATACATCATGAAAGTGTCACAATTCTCCGATGCTTTTGTGGGTTCACTGCTGTATGGTTCTCACAAGAGAACCAATAACGGTTTTCACCGTCCTCGCATTCATGTTAGTCATCACCATGCACCGCTTACCGCCATCCCAGAATGGCTTCCTGGTTTGTCTGGTTTCCCGTTGTCTCCTCCTGTTTATTTTCTCTCCTTGTCTGTTCCTGGCTTGTCACTTTCCATTTCTAATTAGACATTTTGTCACCAGCTTTGTGTAGTAGTTAGTGTTTGTGTTCTCCTTCTCGGAGTGATTGTAAGTTGTCTGTAGTTAGCCTTATAGTTTAGTGTGGTGTGGTTTTGTCTACCCGTCCGTTCCCTTATCCAGCCTGTCAATTTCTCTATGTGACCTAAGAGAGAGAGAGAGAGAGAGAGAAACAGTCAGCCACGAGACAGAGAGTGAGAAAAAACTTTATTAAACATATAATACAATTCTTATTACAGGGTTGACACACAGACAAACAGCGCCCACACAGGTGGGGTTGCAGAAATCCACAGGGAGAACAAACCAACACAAACCACAAAGCAAACACCCACCACCCACGCCTCCCACCTTAAGTACAAAACCTTACAGGGCCATAACCAGCCATACACCCCTCAGAGCAATGGCTCTGTAGCCAGGTGTAGCCAGGGATGCGCAGATTTCCTCTACCATACCGTTCAGCACCCTGCTGGACCTAATGTTGCATCTCTCGCCAGGCAATTTTGTCAGTCTTAGCAGGTGGTGCAAGATCAACCACCTGCCCGAAGGTGTAGATCCTGGCGATGTGGAAAAATCTTAACAAGCTGCAGCAACCAGTATAAAGAGACAATATGCCCCTGCCCCTACTTCTTCTAAGCAGGAACCAGACTGTAAACACACTCCTGTAGAATACTGGTAAGGGTGAAAAGTTCACTGTTTTAAGATTCATCAAAAACAAGGATAATCCAAGTCCTAGTCGCCCAAGCTGCCGAAGGATGCAGCAGGACAAGGGTCTCCACACCGGAGTCTCTGTATGAACTGTAGGCGGAAAGCAGCGCCTCTGCTGGCCAGATAGACTAAACCCTGTAGGTAGAAAGAGGACACTCTGGGGAGCGAGTGCAGTTTGTCCCCAAAAAAGTAAACTAAAATCCTTTGGATGTCAAATAAAAGAGAGGCTAGAGGGTCAACACAGAACCGATGATACTAGATCGTTAATCACCTCAATGCAACCCCTATAGGACATATGCGGTAGCAGCCACTTCCATTTATTTAGGCGCCCTCTGACCCTTTCCAAGACATCTTCCCAGTTCTTCGTCAGAAAGCACTCATTTACTAAAAACACTCCCAAGTATCACAAAACCACCTGTTTTCCAGAGTAATCCCTCCAGTTAAGCTGAGTTGACTCCGCAGCTTCTCTCCCACCATGACAGCTTCACTCTTAGTCCAGTTGACCTTGGCAGATGAAAACAAACCAAACATATTCACATGTTTCACTAAAAGATCAATGTCTGATTGTTTATTAACGAGAATAATGACATCATCAGCGCACGCCGACAACTTAAAAGACACGTCACAACCAGGGAAAGAAACACCACACAAGTTGCTCCTTAGGTTAGGGAGCAGGGGTGTATACAACATACCAGACAGGGAGCACCCCTGTCTGACCTCTCGATGAACAGCAAAAGGAGCACCCAAGCCTCTGTTTACTTGAACAATGCCCGTAATGTCACAGTACAAAACCTGGATCTGAATCTCACAGTAGGTCTGATCATTGTGGATGACTGACCCCATAACTCCCCCTAGTCTGGAGGCCAGCACCTTAGACAAGATTTCATAATCTGCAGACAGTAAAGATGCAGG
Organism: Microctenopoma stevenorrisi; assembly: GCA_032270685.1. Lineage (NCBI taxonomy): Eukaryota > Metazoa > Chordata > Actinopteri > Anabantiformes > Anabantidae > Microctenopoma > Microctenopoma stevenorrisi. Next base: position 1,591,162 of record JAUMTR010000027.1, on the reverse strand, counting down.
TCCCCAGTTTTTCAGTTCTTGCAGATCCCCCTTCCTTACCAGCAGGATAACGACTGCTCTCCTAGAGTTCATCGGCAGGAGACCCCTCTCCAGACTGTCTCTAATCAACTCCAACATGTCCCCACACAGGACAGACCAATAGGACTTGTAGAAATCAACAGGAAGGCCATTTATTCTGCAATCAGAGCAGAATAAAGTTCAGACAGGGACAACTAAGCATCCAGCTTAGTATTAGCATCAACCACAGGAGGGCAGCACATACGTCTTAACAGAAAGTCATGCAGTCACAGTGAATTTGTCACTACATGACTGTGTTTTTTTGACAAAGAGCACAAAATCCCATGCTGCTAGATAGACTCACTAGATTCACTCACCTCCATATGCAAACACATGCACAGTAAGATTTTTGACCAGACCTCAGCCAATTTACAAAATGTTGTTGTAGTGTATTTAAAGTTCAGCTAAAGAACGCAGGTGATGTACTTGAAACTGTTCAGTTATGTGTTGTTAGGTTCAATAAAACAAGCATAAAACCTATTGAAATGATGCGTGATTTATGCACAGGCCTACAATAGGCGTGATAGTGATGAACCTTAAAAATGTTACGTTTGACTATTCTTCTCTAAAATGAAACCCTAACACCATTAAATTCATGATTATGATTTGTTATGGCCATGAGATAAAAATATGTGGTTACAATGAAAGTCTATGGGACATTTTTGTCCTGAGTGGGACAAAACACTACACAACAGGGTAGTAAATTTAATGCTACACAAAAACTGTTCATGCAAGGGAGTCAATATTTTGGGTGTTTCCATGAGTGATTTAAAAAAATTGCCTCAGCCAGCTAACATAATTTTGGGGGAAAATATCTAAATGACTGTGTTGTTTTCATAAATAATAAGAGTGAGTTCAGGTAACCAAACTGGCATGTAAACTTATTGAGTGTTTGGTATTTTTAAGTAGGGCTGGAATAGTGAGAGATTCATGCAAAAAAAGGAGAAATAAATATATAATTTTAAAATATTTTGATAGCATTTTTTTTTCATATATATATGTCAGTCTCCTAAAAAAAAAAAAAATAAAATAAATATGACAGCCAGATGAAGAGCAGAAATTTGCTCATTTGGACAAAAATGTCCACAGTGATGCCTGAGAGATATAAAAATATACAGTATACAGTATCTATTTCAAATGAGTCTTGTACAAACACACATGCAGTGACTTTAACTACTGACATGTAGTATTTAGTGGAGTATTTAGTAAAGTTTTGCAAGGATGCTGCAAGAAAAGGAAGAATTGATATGACAGTAATAAAATGATGGGTCCACCATGTTACCTCTAGGCTGGACTACTGTAATTCATTACTGATAGGATGTCCCAATAACTCACTCAAAAGCCTCCAGTTAA
>JAUMTR010000027.1:1575758-1589652 GCA_032270685.1 Microctenopoma stevenorrisi | reverse complement strand
AAGTGCCTTGAGATAACTTTTGTTGTAAAATGGCGCTATATAAATAAAACTGAATTGAATTGAATTGAATTGAATCACCACTGCAGGTAGAAGAGAAGGACGCTGGCCTGCGCCCCAGTCCGAAAGCCGACTACTTACATTAATAGAGAACACAGCGGGAAAACAACAGCATGAAGCCATTAGATGACGATCAATTCCTTTTTGCAAGGCCTGCTGCCAGAACTAAAGAAGTCACCTTAAGACATTGAGGCTTTTATCAAATTAAAAATGCAGCAGTTGATGTTTGAGGCAGACAGTGATGTTGATTGTTGTTCTGGCCACATTTGATTTACCTGCACTGATAGTTTGTTATTGTGGGGTGTGCTGAAGGCCCCAAGTATGATTTCCTCCGACCTTAATCTACTTTAATGTCTGAATGGATCATCTCATATGATTTTATGACATATAGTTATTTAAGTAATACATCTATTTTCAGTGTTATTTGTAATCCCATATGATATATTATCCATAAGGATTTCAGTTCCTTCTGCTTGGTTAGAAATCCTTTGAACATTTTATTATTTCTCATTTCAAATTAACAAAGACCAGGTTGAAGCAGAGCATGGAAGAGCAGGGACAGTTGGCAGGCGTTGAATCTCATGGCATGTCTTCTAAAGTTATAATTGTTGTTCTCCCCTCTCCCATACTGGGGGTGAGTAGGAGGAGGACAGATTCCCCTTAAATACACACACATATTTGTACTCCACTACTTTAGTACTGTACTCTGCGCCCCTCTTGCAGACTGTATACCCTTATGCTGCCCCATACATTGATACCATAATTATCCCATTAAACTTGCAGTGAGTGACCCGTCCACGTGGTGCACGTGACCCACCGGCTCATTTGTGTGCTCCCCACCACAGCCCTGCCTGTTTCCATTCAGCGTGGCATGGGACCTGGCGCAAACACCCCACGTGACGCACCCCAACACAACACGAACACCCTGGTGCGGATTAGGTCAGCACACCCCACGCAATTTCTGCAGGATTTGCTAAATCTAGTTCAAATGTGATTTTTTTTAGTCTGTCTCTATATATCAGCCTCGTGACCTTTCCAGGGTGTACCCTGCCTCTTACCTAATTCCAGCAATCGTACAACTCTTAAGAGGAAGAGGTATTAGGAAAATGAATGGATGCATATATGCACTTAGTCTATACTCTTAAAAGAATGTGATACACTAATCTACTACATTATCTTTAAACCAAGATAAAAGCATTACACAATATAACAATCTCTGCAATGGTCTTCTGAATGTACATATGTGGACGTATGAAAAGACGTTTAACATCGATTAGCTTTGTAAGTCAACTGTGATAAGTTAGCTGCCGTATCTGACAATAAAGAGTGAATGTATTATCCCCTATATTATATATATATATATATATATATATATATATGCTGGCCAATGTTCTTTTTTAGCGCATGCGTAATAGGAGTTGACTGTAAAGGTTTTATATAAAAACACAGTTTCAAGGCCTGTGCAGTGTCTTTAATGAAAGATATGTGTTTTACAGTCACGTCAGACTCAGGCTCCCACAGTTATCCAGGCCCTTAGGGAAAGATGTTGAGAAAACGAGGCACACACAGGTAAAGAGACCTAAATACACAAGAGGCCATCACATCATTTTTGATCATTTTTCACCCTACCAGGTGTGTCCCTGAGCCAGACACCCAGCGCTAGCTCCTTGTAAGTCGCTTTGGATAAAAGCGTCTGCCAAGAAAAGTAAAGTAAGTCATTTTGTGAATCTTTTTAAAAGGAATACTGGTCAGTTGGAAAAAGTTACAAAATCTGTGGAGTAAAAAGTTATTTATTTATTAATAATAATAATTTTTTCCCCCTTGGGGAAATTGGTGTTTGGACAGCTGCTAGACCCGTGTCTGCACTACTAAGGGGTATCAGTGTCTTGTCCAAGGACACCTTGACATGTAACCTGGTGGTAGTGGGAATCAAACTCACTCACCCTTAAAGACGACTCCTCCACTGAGCAATCATGCCGCCCCAGGAAGCCCTACGAATGCAGGTCATCTCTTCGGAAATTTAGTAAAAGGCGAAAGATTTATACATTCAGAAGAGAACCAAGAGTGAAGATGTTATTGATGTATTGCCAGTTAAATTGTCTGAAAAGTTGAAGTGTATGTCATGGCACATCACCTTTTCAGAGCTCTTTGGAAACTGTTGACATCATAATTTCCTTCTTTATATTTTACCTGCAGAAAACAGGGTGATTAATTGCATTAATTACAAAAATAGATAGACACACTTATTCTTCTGAAAATCCTATTAAAATGCAGAAACACTGGTTTTCTTTCTGCCTTGGCTGGTTGGGCTGTTATTAATATCTTTAGGAACCTTACTTTGTGTAGATGTATGGGAAATACCATGAGGGGGAGGACACCCCATGCTGTAGCATGAATGGGTGTTTCTCAGTTTAGTAAGCAGCTAACTTGACTGGAGAGTTTCTGCTTACGGTCTTGTAGGCGTGGTTTTGGACACTGCCATTGCCCAACTCATGCCTCTGCTGCCCATTTCCTCTGCCTCACTTACTTTGTGGCTCACAGAGCCTGTTGCAGCTCCCCCTGCACTCTGTCACACTCCAGCTGACTGTTCTCCAACTCCTCTGGCAATCTGAGGCTAGAGCTAAGGCTGTCTGTTGCCTCTTCTTTGGCCTTGCTAAGCTCAACCAGAAGGATAACCACATGGGTTCAGCTCTGTTTGAAGTTAAAATTTTCTCTTACAGTAAATGTCTTTGCAGGTTCTCAGTCGTCCAGGTCATGGTTATCTCAAAAACGTTTAATCAAACAGCAACTGGACTTGTTTAGTTTCACCCTTCCATTACAGAGGGCTTTTCCCAATTCCGGGGCCAAAAAAATCAATGATGAGCCACCACTTACAAGCGGTCTAGCAATAAACAATTCCTATGCATGTTCTTTGTTATGACGAGTTAGGCCTACGTTGTTGTAGTACGTCCATTCCTATGAGAATTTTTTGGTGTCTTCTCCTTGTGGCTTTGGATAAAAGGCATCTGCCAAGTAAAGTAAGGTAAAGTATAGAAGAGAATTATTTATCATTTGCGAGACAAAAACTGTTATCTCGATTCATCTGGCCAGGCCAGTCAATCCCCTCAGACTGTTCCCCTTTGACATTCAAAACTAATGCTAAACTTTTTTTTAACTTACCTATGGTGCTGGACACACTTTTGAGTTGACCTTCCAATTTTACCAAACTGAACATATATCAGTTATCGGTAAGGTAGGTGAATAGTTTTATAAAAATATATGAAAAAAATGTAATATTCTTAATTAGGCTGTCATACATGTCAGTTTTCCTATAAAAGACTGAAATTGCTACACGAAGTGCTCATCGCTGTATATTTTAGACCTCCTGTCCTCATTGGGAGGGCTTTTGCTTTGAAAAGCCACGCCGGAAGTTTTGGCCGGATCACGCTGGTTCTGTGAACGTGAACTTGTTGGCTCCGGCTTCCTGCTCCAACTCACTATATTCCGATATAAAGCTGAACGGACACTTGGAGATAAGCTAGTCGGAGCTCCGCGGACTCACGGAGGGTGACACAGCAAACGACAACCTTCATTTCTACCGCCAGTCACTGGCAGCTCAGCCCAAATGTAGCTAAGCTGAATATAATTTAGGGATAATTGTAAAGTCGACACATTTGAGCGGCGTAGTTACCAGACACGGACGGGATGTCTGGAATCACAATATTTAACGTGAAATCCGGTCCCACCGCTGGTATGCTAATTCGGGAACGTTAAATAAAATTGAGGACGTAGTGAAACAGATGTGGGGGGCAAACATGGGATTCCTGCACCAGCTCCATCTATTGCTGTGGAAGAACATCTCTCTGAAGAGAAGGGGGCCGGTAAGAGACGACGTGTTCTCGGCACTGCTGCTAAATGTGTGTTTTGTGTTGGTACCGGTTCTGTTCGGGTGTCTTGGTTCCGCCTGTTTTGCTGCTGCATTGCCCGCGGCAGTTATGTTTTTTTGGGTGGGAGTGGTGGGGGGGGGGTCTAATTCTAGCAGCAAGTGTCTGTCTGCTAATGTCAGACATTAGAATAACACCGCAGTCAGCTTAATAAGAGCAGGAGGAGGATGAGGAGGAGGATGAGGAGGATGGTGGTGGTGGTGGTTCGTTGCCAGGCTGGTGTTGTTGGTCAGCAGGAGCCTGTTCTCTGTGTGTGCTCACACTGGCAAACAGGTTGTTGGTAATGGACGGACAACAGTTGTGTAACCTCAATCAGGCTACACACATAGGTGAATCATATATGGCTTGTTACAGGTGTAGCAGTGATATATTATTGCACTTCCAGTGCTTCCAGAGTTTGCTTTATTGTCATGAAGATAGCGTTTGTCAGCGCGTGATGATTTCACTGCTTGAGGGATCAGGACTGTAAGATGCTGCTGAAATCTTTTGGAAAAACTCTACAGTTTGACTTTGACTTTTCCCTCTAGTCAGTAAATTGATTTTGACATGTTATATTGGTAGAGTGCCCCTTTGACAACTGAACCAGAACATACCGGAGATATATAGATAGCAGAGGACAGAACAGGTTTAAAATATACTATTCTCATAATAGAAAAACAAATGTATACTACATCACTGACCCAGAAGTGTGTAACGGTATGTGACAGTATTAAAACTCATTGAATCGTTCACATCAACCAAATTACAAATCTTTGGATGTGCTGTTTGACTGTCATAAATAAAATATTGCTGCTCTTCGTCAGAAGTCTTTTATAGCTACCAACCAGTTTCCAGCCACTGTGGCAAAGAGTTTTGAGAATAACAATTATTAATTTTCACAATAACCATATATACTCCAGGACTTTAAGATGAGTGATCAGATGAATTGTAATTATTTTGAAATTCTCTCTTTGGCATGAAAACAAACTTAGACCCAAAAAACGTTCTCTTAAATTATCTGCTGACATCATTTCAGTGACCCTTTTGTAAATGCAGGTGAAGAAGTTGGAGACTCATGACTCTGTCATGCTGATTGAGTTAGAATAGCAGACCAGAACCACGTTTATCAAGTGAATATGTGAGGACTAAGTAACTACTACAATAATCTCCACATTATAATGTTTTTCCAGTTTTGTGCAAGGTGCGTCACGTTTGACAATGAGATCTATGTGTGTGCAGTCAGTGACTGGTTGTTTGAAGTTGTATTCAACAGCCTGCGTGCAGACAGGTGGGTCTGAAGGGAAGACTCGCAGCTTTGATGCTGTAAACTGGCTGGTCAGATGCTGTTCCTGGCTTATCATAAAGGTTAGTGCTTGTGTTAATCCTGTCACAGCTTCCATTCTATTTTTTTTGGGCTAGTTTAACTGAAGCTCCCTCACATCACAGCTCATTACCCCGATCGACACAGTTAATCTCTTCATGTCAGAGGAAGTGCTCTGTTTGATGTTGTTCATTTGGCAGCAGAGAGCATAACGTCAGTGCTGTCAACATCACCATGCCATGGAGGAGGTTGGATAGTTGCAGCAAATACAGTGGGCTGCCTCTGTGCTGGGGACGTCAGCCCATCAAGCTGCTGAACAACATGGAGACACAGCCTGCTGGTCAAACAGCTCTAGTCCTAGACTTCGTCAGCTCTGCTGAAATAACAAAAGGTGCAGGAAGTCCTTCCTGCCAACATCCATCCATCCGCCATCTTCATACTTCTCTTCTTTTAGGTTGGCCAATTACCCTGCATATCCTGACCCAGGGTGCACAAAGCCTGCTTTGGAAAACCTACAGTTTGCTGGAAAAACCCTGACGCTAAGAAATGGAGAGAGCTGAGAGGTTTTAGTGTGTCACGCAGGATGTGCGTAGCTCCTCCTACCTTGGCTCTAAATCAGCCCGCGGCTCATCCAGCGTCACCAAAACAGTTGCTAGACTGACAATGTTTGTATCATTTTTCCTCCAGTCAACCGAAAAATATTGACAAGAGTGGTGAACGTGTTCTTGATGCTTTCTTTCATTTCTGCTACACTTCCTCCCCGTCCAAATAACAGCAGCTATCTCTGTGCAAGCAGATTGCAGCTGGACAAACGTATTTAATTGCAGTTTGTAGTGCATCTAATCTAGACCCAGTCAGTTATTAAAGTTAACCACTGCACAGAGTTAACCTGCATAGAAAGACATTTCAAATCAAGAGACAACTATGAAACAAGGACGAGAGAAACCATTTGTCAAGGAGAAGAGAGGGGAGCGAGAAGATGAGGTGGAAAAAAGAATGAACGCTTTTAGGTGGTCAGGTGGATGGGATGAAGGATGCTGCTGACAGATAAAAGAGTGTGGAAATCTGTTGCAGAAGGTTAACTGACAGCTAAATGAATTATAAATGCTATCTGTAAAGTCTAATAGACTAGCAGCTGGTTCATTGAGGCCTGGTGCTGGAGACAGGAGAGGTAATCTATAAATCCTGTGGGGCATCTGTGCTAGAGCTCGTCCTCTCGGGACACATAGATTGCTATTTTAAGCTTTTATTTATAGTGGTTGGTCTGCAGGTTCTGGATTCTATTTCCCTCAATCCTGGATTTCATGTTTTCATCATGAGTTTATAGACACATTCACACACTCTGCATGTGGTGTGCATTACTGTATACAAGCGAGGCAGAGAGAATTTCAATGATTTCTGCTTGATTGTTGGGTTTTTCAGCTTGGGATTTGTTTATTTGCTGATAATTATTACCTGCAGAGTGGGGTGGGGCTTAGCAAAGCACTGCAGAGTAGGGAGATGGAGGGCAAGACAGAGCTGAATGGATTAGTACCAGTATCAGCTCTGATACTGCAACCAATATCACTTTACACTATCATGATGATACCATCATCAATTATATAATCAATGAAGATATGCGAGCCTGTTCCACATGCAGGAGCAGGATTCATCTAGAATTTGGGTCACTTTATTTAAAAGATGTTATGTTTTATATTAAGATTAATTCAAATGCATGTTTGTCTTTGCACTAAACGTCTTCAGCGTGCAGCCTCGCTGTTGTAATGTTTAAAAAACCTGCGAAATGTTTCGGTTTGGGCAGTTTGTATAATACGTTGCCTGGGTGTATTGATTGGGCTCTTGAGACAAGCTGGTCTGGTCTAAATCATATTTGGAGGTTATAGGTAGATTATCATGGAGATGCTGTGACATACATAGTGGCCACCCCTCTTTGGCACTGTGCTGTGTCAGAATCAGAAACACTATAAATGCAATGTTTTATGGTGCAGCGAGTGATTTAGGTTTCTTTCACAAGCTGGGATGTGAAAGAAGGAACCATTACTGTCACGGATGAAACAATGCTCTGTTCGGTCTGAGAAAAGCCTGTTTGTAGAATTAGAAGAAATTCCCACATTCATTTTTGTCCTGGATTTAGTCTGTTTAAGTCTCTCATTAGAAATCACTGAGTGGCTTATTGGTTCATACAAGCTGTATTGTTCTAAAGTGCTGTGTAACCATTTCAAGAACCACTGTCAATGAAAGCTTAATGCGGTGGACTTCAAGCTCATACCTTTCAGCTCTGCTTTGTACAAAAATCCAGGATAGGAGGATCCTTACTTGAACTTGTTACATTAGCAAGTAGTTATGTCTATAGAACTACACATGTGTTTAGACTAAATACCACAGCACAATATAAATATGAGTAACCAGGAATTTCACTGGACCTAAAATAACTGCTCCAGCTGGATTAAATGTGACTTTGATTTAAAGCAGAGGGCTTTTTTCTGTTCTAACATGTGTCCAGCTCAGATAAATCCTGCTCACAGTCACCAACTAGGACATCCACACAGCAAAAAGCACTTTTCATTATAGTCCATTTAGTAGAGCACAACTCCTGGCAGGCAGGCGGTCGAGTGCCCTCAGCTGCCAGTCAGTGCCAGTGGTGGACGGTAAAGCATGAAGTAATACGTGTAAGGCGTTACAATGTGAAATTCACTAATTACATTACTGTTACTAACATCAGTAATGCTGACTTGTTTTGGTATGTGGGCGCTGACTTTCTGATGGTTTCCATCTGTGGGCAGACAGCTGTAGGTGGTAGCCTCCACCTTAGGAGGGGACATGCAGCTCTAGATTCAGGATCATGGTTTTTACATTCGTGTGGTCTTTGAATGTACATGTACCTGACTGTGTGCACTAACGACAGCATGTGAGTTTGGAGGATTTGCAGTTAGCTGAAAATATGTGCCGGGTATTGTGATTAAGAAACGTGTCGGCTTCAGCAGTGGCAGACAGGCGGGTGGGTGATACTGGAAAAAGAGCCTCAGACAGCCTATGAATTATTAAGCGCTTCTTCCTTCCTCTGGGGAAACGCGCAAGACACGGAATGAGAGAGACTGATCTCCATCTACTAAATCTACAGATGAGATGGAGACAAAATGTAATAAGTGATGAGAGGGAAAGGAAGGAGCCTCATTCAGCAGCTTGTGGCGAGAAAGAAAGAAAACAATAGAAAGCACCCTGGAGAAAAACGAAGAGGAAGCAAATGTGGCTTATTTTAGTTTAACATTACAAATGTCAGTGAGTATATATTTAGTTGAGTAAAGGACTTGCAGTAGACTACCTACCAACATGATGACTTTATGGAAGCATTTTCAGCAGGGCCATGTTAGCTTGTCCATAAACATTTATCCCTGGGAGATCAATTGTTAAAGTCCCACCCAGTCACATTTTAAGACAAATATTACTACTCGTCAAGTTCAGTGACCCCTTTTAAAAAAGCCTGGAAAGAGTTCTGGTCTGTCCCCCTAATTGTAAAATCCAGCATCTGTGATTATTGCTAATGAACTCGTCCTCATGACTCCACCCACCATGACCGGGGTACACCAGTAAAACACTGTGCACGTTTGAGCCTAATTCAATTTGTTTTTCATCAAACTGGCGTTTGAGGGTTCAGGTGTCAGAGTGGCAGGTATCCTATTTATATACAGTTTAATACTCACACCAGACTCCATTTAGAAAACATCTGATTTTAGCAAACAACTCTGACTCCTGCTGACAGTAGCTGAGCAGAAATACATACTTTACATATTTGGTGTTACAGCATCTGGCTTTAGAATTGGTCTCTTAGCAGAACCCTGTGACTCTCCCATTGCTGCTTCTTGACAGCACAACACATTTTGGCAAATAGTAGAATGAAGATCCAGGGTCTGGTTTATACCTCAGGCATATTTATTGTCAGCTAAAAAAGTTTAGCAGATGCTTAGCACTGTCACTTGGTATGGCTGACTTCAGGTCAGTGGTTTAAGGTAAAGAAAAACATATTTCTGAGTCTTTAAGCTGATTCATTGACTGCTTTGTGTTGGACATTTATATTCTCTAAGGAGTTCTTAGATTAAATGAATAATTAGGGTTAAGAACCTCAAGTTAAAAACCTATTCATACCGTTGGAGAAGTGAAGATGCGCCCGTCTTCCACACTATGTGGGATTTGAGCCTTGTGTATGTGTGTGGGATGTGTGTTACTTATTCACTGTGTCTCAGTCCACCACAGCAGCACGTCCCATCTGGTTTGCTTTGGGTATCCACCCTGCTGTTTGGCTAAATGAATTGAAAGGTGAGACTTGGTTATTTGGAGGATGTTTCTGTGTGTATATGTGCTGAGGTTGGGGAGGATGCTGTTTGCACATAGAAATGCACTCTTGCCAGTGAGAGCAGGAGGGTGAACTGAGAGAAATAAAAACAAACATTTCACACACAGACTGATTCACACACTTCCCAAGCTGCCTTCTAGGTTGTGGGTTTATCTGCTTATAGTTACATCTTCATATTGATATTACAGGGTCAAATACTTTCTACAAAACACTTCTTATTATAAATGTATTTTTCTTCATATATTGAGTTTTATACCAACATGAAATCAGCTTAATATGGAAGATATTTATTTCAAACACAGAAATAAAGTGGAATAAAATACTTGCTTACGTGCTACTTTGTAAGTGCTTTGGGTGTCTGAATTCAATGCCATGTGTGAGTTGGTAGTCCACAGCACAGGGGCCCCACAAAGAACAGGAACCCTGTTCACAGCGGACTTTTGTTGGTTGGTTGGGTGTCTGAACAGAATGAACTGGAGGTTCATTAAAGACTTTCTCCGCTGGTGTGAACGGGACCACCTTTGCATCAACGCCGTTAAGACGAAAGAGCAAGAAGTCACCCTCCATTACACCAGTGGACACCCAGAGTCTGTACATGGAAATTGTGCAGGAGTACAGATGCCTGGGTGTTCACCTCAACAACAAAATGGACTGGCCCACAAATATGGATGTGCTTTACAAAAAGTTTCTCTAGGGGAAAAGTACTCAAATACAGACTTTCTGTGCAGTACTCTGTTGCTCTGGTCTGGCACAGGGTAAAACTAAATAACCAGCTCTGTTCTGGACTGTCCACTGACCTCCAGAGAGCAGGTGGGTGAGTGGAGGATGTCATTTAAACTGACATCGATCATGGACAACACCTCCCACCCCCTGCATGAGACTGTACGAGCACTGAGCAGTTCGTTCAGCGGCAGACTTTTACTGGCACTGTGCAGGAAGGAGCGCTACCACTGGTCTGTCAGTTTTTACAACACTAACACACAAATATAAGTAAGTGTGTTAAATGACAATGATTTAGCCTTGTGTAAGGCTCGTTTGGAATTAATTGAGTTGCTTATCATTGTGACATGTTTTTCGATGCCACATTAAAAGTACATGTATGCTGACAAAACTAACTAAAAGACATTGTCAAAAGATCCTGAGATGTTCAGTGGGAGTGTTTTCTTCTAAAGAGGGAGATGGAAGGAAAACCAATTAGCTGTTCAGAACAACTTTAGGGATGGGAAGGAGGGCTGAGGCTTATTTCCGATAACGCTAGCTAATGTCTTTGCAGACAGCCTTCCATATTCAAATTTCCCGTGGGCCAGCCAGCCGGCCTGACGCTGTCAGTTTGTTTACATGCACTCGAGGAACCAGGTGGTAATGAGATTCCTCGAGTAAGCTGATTTCCTAAATGTGTAAATGGGAAACTTGATTACTCTTAATTGGGGTAGGGGATTAGAGGTAGCTTTCTCCCAGGGACCTCTGATTACACTGCAGAACCAGTTGTTGCTGTGAGATATGAGATGAGATGATATCATCTCATCTCATATCTCACATCATATCATCTCATCTCATATCATTTCATTTCATATATCACATCATATCATCTCATCTCATTTTTCGCATATCATCTCATATCTCACATATCATCTCACATCATATATCACATCATCTCATTTCACATCATCTCATATCTGACATCATATCATCATCATAGTAGCTGACGTTCGTCAGCGTCCAGTGTGGATGTAGTAACAATGGGGGACATGGGGATAACCGACACAGCCAATCTCCCTGGAGTCTGCTGAGTGTCAGGTCTTTGGCAACCCTGTCGTCCATGGGGAGATGGCTTTGTCCTCACACAGTGGAAGTCTGAGACAGTGTGTTGACACAGCGGGAATGCAGATGTTACTGCTGAAATAAAACTCGACACTTCTCGCTCTAACTGGCTTGTGTGAGCGTGTGTATCTGTCGACCCGCGTGTCAACACTCAGACCTGCTTGTAAAGCTGTAATGATAGTTTTGACTCTGATTTATGTCAAATAATTTCTGTACTGCAGCAAACTTCAATTTAGTTGCTTGAGAGCTCGTTTATTTGCTGAATCACACCTACTCATGCTGGGAACACACATACACAAAGTACATAAATTACATAAAGCAGCTCTCTTAAAGAGGCTGTAAACACAGAGTTCACAGTTGGTCCCTTCATCATGACTCAGTAAGGCAGCGTAGAACCACTGTGGAACCAAATGTATGTTCATAGGCTGTGCATGGAGCATGAGATCACAACTTCGTCCCAGCCCGGGATACATACTGTAAATTAAAGTACATTTGTGAAACAGATAAAGCTATCGTTTATCTATTTTACACAGATCCACAGATGCTCTGTATTTGTTCAGCCCCAGTGGTCTCTGAACCCCCAACCTTCATTCAGCTTATTGCAGAGTCATGATGAGCCCTGTTAATAATTCAACTGCAAATGAGTGGTGAGAGTCTGCTTAATAATACATCAGATACTTTGTGTCACAGTCATGCCTGACAGTGTGTGTGTGCGTGGTTGTGTGTCTACAATATTGCGTGTAGCTGTGACTTAGAGCCATGTCTAGCCTCCAACCTGACAATCTGACCCAACTCGGACTTGAACAGATGAGTTTTTTGTATTTGGACGATAATGTACAGTATATAGTTCCCATATTTCAACATCATCATCAGGGAGTTTATGTAGGCCACTGTTTAGGAGAACATCCTCTGTTCACCTTGTACTGTAACGTTTTCTCTCTTTACATCTCCGTGTCTCTCTTTCACCTCCACTGCACCACTTTCTGTTTTAGTCATGTGCGTCATTTATTCTCTCTTTATACCTGTGACAGTGAATGGAACATACTGTAAGGGAGCTGAAAATGCCGCCCGGTATTTCTTCGTACATATGCATCACAGATGTTGGCTTTTGAACTTTTAGCTAATAACAGCATCGTTTTTTTCTGAAAAACAAGCTGAAACCTGGAATAATCTGAACACAGAACACGTCCATCAGGCAAGAGTCGCTTCTAGTTCTTGATTCTGTTTCGTTCTATTTGGTCTTGGCCACAATTAATGATCTATTTCCACAGCACTTCACAAAACCAGGGAAATTGTGAAGAAGGAAAGTGAAAAAGATCATTTGTTTCCAGTTCTCATCAAATAATCAGTAATGAAAGGTCAAGCATGCTGTCAGACCCAGTGTGGCAGTGGTCTGCGATCTGTGAGGGGCTTTCATCCAGCAATCCACAAACTATTTATACATGACAACGACTTGCGGTTATGTGTCAGTATATTAAAAATTGACTGTGTGTGTGTGTGTGTGTGTGTTGTCTAACCTCCTACTCACTTTGACTCTGTAAGTTCCTAACACTGGGTCCTTTGTGAGTCTAAATGAGTGGCGCCACTGATGTGCAGCACAGATGACACTCTGTGTATGATGAATAACAATGATCCTACACTAGGCAGACGTGTGTGTGTGTGTGTGTGGTACCAGGGCGTGCCATGCTTTTGTATTTGAGGAATTGCATGTCATTGTTAAGGGACAGAGCAGTGTATTATTATGTGTTTATTGATAAGTGGATGCGTACAAAGGTCTCATTTGAATAGACTTCCTTGGACTTGGAAACTGCATTCATGCATTAACTGTACATGCAGGACTCTAAAACTATTTTGTTGTGTGCGCGAGGTTTAATGGTTAATTAAATGGTTAAAGATCTCCAATAAGCCATACATTAGCCAGTATTTGACCAGATATCTCCACGTAGTTTGCTTTTGATGTGTGTTGTATTATGTTTGATAACTTGAGAAGGTGAAAAGTATTCGAGCTCAGCCTCCTGCTGGTGTTACACCGTATCCGTCACATGATGCGACCTGCACCTTCAGGTGATGCTATTGTTACTGTGCAGCAAAACAGCAGGTATTTGTTGAACTGAGCTTTAGTGAATCTTTGCTATGAATTAATTAGGTAAGTCTTCACATGAAACTCACTCGACATTATAGCCGGCATTAAAATTAAACTGCCACTGTGTCTTACTGTTTTGGTTGGTTACAGTAAGTTTGAACCTCACGCAGGCTGGAGCTGTTAATAATGTGAGTGGGACTTGCTGAATGACATGTCTGGTCGTACTGTCTCAGCCAGGTGTGCCACACAGTTAGACATGTCAACATTGTGCATTTACTTTATGTTCTTTAGTTGATTCTTTTTTAAACACAGTGTTAAATTGTTGTTGTTACCTGCTGACATGTTTCGGCTACAACTGT